>CAHIKZ030000748.1:757500-1025000 GCA_903632075.3 Acanthosepion pharaonis | reverse complement strand
CTTCTCCGTCAATGATGGAACAAGAAACATGAAAAAGTCTAGCATTATTATAAACATTAATATAGAATTGTCACAATGATATTGGAATAAAGTGATTATATTGTCAAAGTTGCTCACTAATGATACTGATGTAGCTAACTTGGTTTACAGATACATACAGGTGAGCATGGGACAGAACAATATTGAACAAGTTTATCTTGCAAGTCATTATCAAAGAATGTGTTCAAGCCTTACTTGGTATCATCTCACATTGTGGCCTTGTGCCAGCCTAAGCATAGTAAATATCAATTGTCTATTGAAACAATGTCTATTTTTTTTTATTTTTCTTCATTAAAACAAATTGACAATCAATTTGGAGATGTAAGGATCTAATCCTGTATTTTGATATGGAACTGATTTTAAATAAGTTTGGCATAAGGCAACAATAGCAGAAGCAGTTAATTGATAAATTGTACTCATGCAGTTACTAACCCTGATACAACCATGATGGTACCCACTACCCAATATGAGATTTTTTTTTTCTAACAAGGAGAAAAAAAAAAAAAAAAAAAAAGAGTACTGTAAAATATTGGACCTGACCAAGAATTGAGTTTAAAAGTCTGCTGTTTCAGGAAATGGATTATCAAGATTTAGTATCTTCATTGTGTTAATTTTTTTTTATATCTCCCTTAAAAAAAAAAAAAAAAATCTTTGTGAAATAATCAGGTTCTTGATATTTTTTTTTTTTGTAAGATCCAAAAAAACATATAAAAAAGGAACCTTACTTAAACATTTATTCTCCAAAACAAATTGGGTTAATGTGATAGTATCTAACACAAGGCAAATGTAATCAATTGTAGAAATCAAGCACACATTGAAAACGTTTTTCAGCAAATTTCAAAATTTGCTTTCCCAACAGATTATGTCTGAAATTTACATTGCATGATGTCCAATTTACATTATTATTTTCCACTTCTAATTTAACTTCCTTATAAATGTACTTATGTTGAAAAATCAACATTTATATAAGATAAAATATTTTTTTTTAAAATCATAATTAGGCTGTAGACTTTACGTAATTATGTAGATCAGTGATAAATCTGAAATTAATTGAGGAAACCTGGTAGATTTTTTTTTTTTTTTTTAACTAAACCTAATATAGTCCAAAGTAATAACAGTTGGTAGTACTTGATGAACTTTACTTTTCAATAGTTTACATAACTTTATATCACTCTAGAGGTATAATTGTTTTTAAACTTATAAAAGAAAGATTGTATTTACATGACATGTTTATTGAAAAAGGAAAAGTAAATATTTAAATGTAAATTAAAATTGTATTGCATGTTTACTCTTGTCTGTAAATTCATTTCCATATATTCAGTCATAGGCAAACACTTGTATTTAGTAAACTCGGGTGGATTGAAATGTTACGTCAAAACAGCAAAATTGCCATTAAAATAAGTTCTTAAAAAAGCTTTTGGGCTAAAATATCCAGGTTAGTAGCTGTAAAATATCTTTTGGTGCTTAGATACAAGATTTTCCAATTGTTTTTCTCAAATGACAGGAGTAACAGGACTAAAGTAAGACATTTAGAAAAAAATCTGAACCATATGTCTAAATTTAATCAAACCAGACAAGAATCAAATAATTTTGTATATATATATATATATATATATATATATATATATATATATATATATATATATATATATAAAAAAAAAAGTCCTTATTGTTTATAAATGCAAAGTGTTGCTAAAAATCAAATTACAAAATTTGATTTTTTTTTTTTAACAAAAATAAAAATCTGTAATGAAAACTCAAAATTATTTTCAAGAATTAAATTCATGAGCATAATCCTTCATCTAGACTTGCTCTTAATGAGAAATGACAAATAGCTGCTAGAACTATTATCAGTAATGACAGTCATTACAAATTTAAAAGCTAAATTTAATTGGAAATCTATAAAATAATTATCACAGCTCCATATTTGTTTAAGTTTTTGTTAAGCTCTAATTTATAAATTTAGAATTTTAATCAGAGTAAAGTCAAAATTAAAAAAAAATTCAATAATTAAAAATGTTTTCTTTATAAGTAATAGTCAGATAAGTTACAGAAAATTTTTTTTATTAATTCTTGAGAAACAAATTATTTATTTGTAGGTTACCTGGATCAACATAGTGATTCCCAAAGTGGGTAGTAGCACCCCTCTGAAGGCAGTGGAAAGATCCAGTGGGTGTGATGAGAAAAAGGTGAACAGCCAGAGCAGCACATCTGGACGCACACACTACCTGAAGTGTATCTTGCCTTCACTTTACAGTTCATCCCATTCATATAACAATTATTATGGTAAATACTAAGATACTCATTTGACATGTAATACTAGCTACTACTCTCTCACATATAAATCACAGTGGCGGGGGGAGAGGAATAGCAAAGCATAGAGTAATACTATTTTAGGATCAAAAAGATTTCTAAGACAGTTAAAAACTAAAATTGCTTTTGTCATCAATGATTTCCAGTTTCTAATGAGAACCAATTGCCAAATTAGATTGCAACATAATCATTTGCTATATATAAAAAAAAAAAAAAAAAAAAAAAAAACTGAAGATCTTTCTCAAGAGAAAACTACTTAATCTGTATATCAATGTCAATCAAATTTCCAACTTTATCTGCAATCTCTCCGTGTGTATATATATATATATATATATATTAAAAAGAAGAGGGGTGCCGCAAACGTTTTTGGTTGTAATGTGGATTTATTGAGAAAAAATATTATACTTTGTTTCTCAAACAGAATGTCTCATATCGAGAATATTCCACATTGAACATGAAGAAAAAAATTAATTATTTTAATATGTAAAAATCTCCACTTTCACCTGAAGACGGTTTGCAAGACCAGACCAGAAACACGTGTCGTGAAATTATGTAAAACAAAGTATAATATTTTTCTCAATAAATCCACATTACAACCAAAAACGTTTATGCACCCCTCTTTTTTAATATACATACTTTTCTCTCGTTGGAACCACTACAACATATTTCTTATATATATATATATATTTTATTTCTGTGTGATACTTTTTCACTAAGATCCATCAACTGATTTTAACCAAACCAGTTACATACATTATACAATGTATGAGATGTTCTTAGCATAAATAAAAGGAAATTTAAAAAAAAAAATCAATAATTGATAAAGCCAATCAAAAAAATCAATAAATTCAACTTTTTTCCTCTGATTTTGTTCAAACTCAGTATGTAGTGTACTTACATCATGTCAAGCACAACAATACTTCAATTTTTATTTCTACGCCACTGTATTTAGCAAAAAATGAAAAATAGATTTCAACACAAATCAATTTTAACAAAATTTTAAACTAAAAAAACAAAACAAAAAAAACACAAAAAAAAACACAAAAAAAAACAAACAAAAAACCCTCAATTTTCAAGCAATCTAATACAAACTTCACTCAATTGTAGTCAACAATAAGTTGATTGTTTAACAGTCTTTTAACTTGATAAATGAGTCAACCCATGTGGTGAAAACTCACATAAACAGCGAAAAAAATGGTGATTGTTACCAGTTACTTATTTTTCATTGATCTTTAAACCAATTTTCATCAAACTTAATTGCTTTATAAATGTATCTTTTACATCCCTGGTAGCACTGACAAACTGAATTTCAAAAACTAGAATAGTTGTGGTCTGAAGTGGGTCTTTATGTTGCCTGTTTTACCCCTTCATGTCCTTGGCTAACTTTGATTGAATAAATACTGACTACTTCTGTTATATCAGCAACTGCATTAATTCAAAATGTTTTTTAATGAAAGTATTTTAAAGTAATTGAAATCATGTTTAAATTACATTTAAACATGATGCTGCTTTTGCTCCATTCTAATTGAACACTTTCTGATCGACCAGCTGGGTATAGCTGCTAGTGCAATATATTTAAAACAATTTAAGAGAGAAGACAGAGTCAACTACAGGTAACAGGAATTTCTACTGTTGCAGTCCTAGAGCTTAGTTGTAAATGTTTGCTGCAGTTAATGAGTTAATATGGCCTTAAGTTAATAAAATCTTGCTTTAAGTGTGCCATCAGGTAAAAGATGGTTGTATCTACAGGTTAAGGGCCATGGTCAAAAGTATGAGAAGAAACAAGGAATTTACAGTTTCTCATTTTCTACATTTGATCAAATGTAGGAGATTGTTTTTGAATTCTTAATTTATGAAATGATTTTGATAACGAAAAAACTAACACTGATTTTTTTTTTTCATTTAACTAGATCATGAGATCATGTTGAATCCCTAATGATGTCTCAAATTTCTTTTCATTTTGTCTACAATGCAATGAGGGTATTTTTTTTATGTAATACCAAATATTAGTCATATTTATTGAAATTTGTCATAAGTAGGTACCAAAGAAAAGCGATACCTAAAGTTTAAACAGAATTTATAAAAATGAAAAGTCTTTCTTGAAGATTTTAGTTTCAAGCTAATAGATTAAATTTAATAAAAAAAAAAAAAAAAAAAAAATAGCCAATTTTCTTTATTAAAAAAAAAATCGTTTAAAAATAAAATACACTTTTCTGAAACTTTATTTGAGGAGGATTAGCTGACTTAAAGTTTAATTAATCAGATTTAAAACATTACTTTTAGTTTGAAAATTCACAGAAAAGCATTTTTAACCTGGAGGCAGGTGTTTTTATGTGGTATTGACAACTCTTGATAGAAAAATTCCCAATTGTAAGTCTAAGGGAGACAAAAAATTACTTGACAAATATAATAATGTGAGCACCATTTTTCTTTTCTTTTTAACTACTCAGTAATATTAAAAATTTAGAAAAATAATCTCATGCTTTATTGAATTTTAGATACTTTGGCTTTAATGTTACTATAGTTAGAGCTCTGATTTTCTGACAATGTCATGTATGGACATTTATATTTACAAAAATTGGCACATTTATACACACAAAGATATAATTTAAAATTCTGTTTAAATTACTGGGGGTGGGACTGAATAGTAAGCTTTTCCATTTATGAAAAGTAAATATAATTTTTGCTTAAAAACTAAACATGACAAATCAATGCAGAAATGACTAAATAAAATTTGAAAAGAAAAAAAAAAAAAAAAAAAAAAATTTAATATATATATATATATATATATATATATATATATATATATATATATAAAAAGAAATTTTTTTTTTCAGAGGATAGCATCCATAACGTATCTTATTCATAAAATCAATTAAAAGCCTAGTTAAATAATCTTATTTTTGTTGCATTTTTTTTTTTTTTTTTTTCTTTCTATGCAGATTTTAAAGGAAAACTGATTTAAATACTCAAAAGACACGCGATTATAACTAATATAAACATTAAGCCTTTATAAAAGGAAAAATTATTTCACTAATATTTTCAAGCATTTCTAAAATTTAATTCATTTATGAATAAAGCCTGAAAGTTTCATTAAAATCAAACTTATTTTTTTGCAAGAATTTCCAAATCAATGTTTTTCACTGCAAAAAGATGCTAAAACTTCCTATACTAATTTATTGTTACCCAGTGATACAAGAAAAAAAATTTTAACCAAACTTTTGAAGGTTCTGAAAAGGATTAAAAAAATCTTTTGAGATCTATAAGTCTATCATACTCCATTGCCATAATTTGGTCTAAGTGGAGGAAATAAGTAAACAAAAATTTTTCATTATTCCAATAAATAAAGTAAAACTTTTTTTAAATGCTAGATGACAGATTCAAAATTGTTTATTTAAAAAGTAGGGAAAAACTTAAGATCAGTGAAATCTGATGTATAAAGTCAAATACAATCTGTGAGACTGCAGATTATTGCATGGTTGTATTCTTTTTATGGGAGAGCCAAGTGCCAGGAAATATTTCTGAGAGGCCATGTGAAATTCCCATGGCAGCCAGACACATTTGTATTCTTACCACAGATAGAATTTGCTTAAAAAATTTTTTATGGTTTATGCTGGTAAAAATGTGTGGGGTGAAGTGGCATAATTTTTACCACAAAAGGAATATGGCATTAAAGCCACTGTGAGAGATGTAACGCCAATCTCCCTGCAGACAGACATCTTAACTTAAATGGTTCCTTACTGGCATTCCAGGAGGAAAAAGCGGCAGAAGGAACACTTGAGCAAATTATTCTTCCAAAAGATTAGATATTTTGTAGCAAAGACCAACATGCTCAGTTGCAAAAAGCAACAAATTGCATGCAAATTAGCCAAGAAAAAAAAAAGTGTGAGGCCAGTTTTGAAAAAATATTAATCCTGCAACTGCAAGTGTTTTTTCCTGGCTTCAGTCATTTCCTTGGTGAAAGTGTCACCTAGATTTTCATTGCAAGATGTGTTGGTTTGGACAGAACTGGTCATACCAAAAGTTGAATACCAAAATAATCACCTCAGTAGTAGCAGCTGAAAGTTTTTCTTCATAAGTTATACAAAATCAATATTAGGAAAAAAAAAAATAATCACAAAATAAATGTATTCCTATTTGAAGAAAATCAAGGATGGTGAGAAAATAATCTTAAACTATCAGATAACTAACAATGATTTTCATATAGCAGTTAGTATAGAAACAGGCCGTTGTTAATATGGAAGACAATGCTTCCAGCAAAAGGTTAAATGTCACAACTTATTCAGGTGGACATTTGTCTTTCCAGACATATCAAGTCTGGTTAAATACAAAATAGATATAAAAATGTTAGCAAAACAAACTTCTGTTAATGCTTAGCATCAGTGTATTTACTTTATCACTCTTCAGATGTCATTAAAATGTCACATTTCAAGAAGATGTACAATGTTAGCTAAGATTACAAAATGTTAAATCTCTAAACTATTACAAATGTAAAAATCCCTTAAAAATTATTTCCTTCTTTCTTTATAATTCTTGGGCAGAGTCATTGCCCCTTGTTCTTCATTACATTTAAAGCCTTTCTCAACTGCCACCATGAGTTCTTGTCATTTTGATTCAAATTTGTCAAGGTCATTTTGCTGTTGGATGTTCTGATAGCCATAAACATCACTCAGTTTCGTGTGTGTGTGTGTGTGTTTTGGGGAGGGAAGGGGGGCAGGGTTAATCTCAAATTTCATCTATTGTTTGTCATTTGTATTGAGTAACCAATCCAAGTTCATTTTGTCTGAAGATGCTTCAGACATCAATCTACTCTGACATCTACTGAACAGTCTCCTTGTCTCTATGTGATATTGAGCAGAATTATATCAGGAGTATAGATCTTAGTTTGCAGCTGAGGTTTTATTTTGTCAGGTTCCTGGTCTCTCTGAAATGTATATCCATTTTTCTAATATACATTAGATGTAAAACCTCTGCCAATTTATCCTTCCCAAATATCAAAATTACTTAACAAGTAGTAATTACCAGTTATTAACGTACAAAATAAAGTTGTCAGACAACTGAAGTTGTTCTTTGTATTGATTATTGCACATTTTGGTTGATCCCTTCTATAGCCCTCAACTGTTCAATCCATAGTTTTTTTTTCCTTTTCTTTTAAATAGAAATGAATAACAAACAAAATGCTGAGCAGCTTAGTTCATTCCCAGCAACACACCATTCTCAGCAGCTTGTGTAACAAAAGTAATTCTATATCTATAGACTGGGATCTTTTCAAATTCCCTCCCTGTTGAGCAAAGAAAACCATGCTGCACTAAAATCTGTATTGACAGGATTTGAGCGTGTGTGTGTGTGTGTGTGTATATATATATATATATATATATATATATATATAACACACGGCTCATCATTTGACATGAGGGTCAAGGAGCTCAATTCTTAGAACAAACAGCCAGATTACCTGCACATATCATTTGATTATAGTGGTGAAGGTTCCTGCAGAACCACACTTTTTGGAAGAGCCAAATACATCAAACTGGTACAGTATGCTACAAGGTCTCAAAACCCTAACCTTCCAGATTTTGAATTCAGAGTTGTTCTTCTAGGCAGCTTGCCACCCAAGGCTATAGGACTCAGTCTGTTCTGCTATTTGCTCATAGCTAGGGGAGAGAGAAGAGATGGATTCATACCTTTCCTAAGGGTTTTACCACGTAAGTGAATGTAAAAGGAATTACAACACAACTCTCAAATTCCGAATCTAATGACGGAATGATGCTGTTTTTTATATGTTAAGCACAAAAAAGAATATAAAACTCAATTTTCAGAACAATAGGCTAAATACAACAAATTTGACAGACAAAATAGGAAAAGAAAATTATTCATATAGTAATTTTCACATTATTAATAGTTAATAGCATGACTTCTCTTTATAACTTGCTACAATTGTTTTCTAAAGTTCTTAATGATTTGAACAAGTTTTCTGAGATTTTCTTCCATTCTTCAACAGTTACACGTTCTAATTCCTGAAGGTTTTTTGGTGACTGACAATTTATTCAAACTTTCAATTTTTGCCATAGACTTAAGACTCAAGTCAGGACTCATTGAAGGCCATAGCAGAACTGTAATCTTTTTCTGAAGCCATGCAATCACTAATTTAGATGTATAAATTGCTGACCTAGATGAAAATTTAGTGCTGAAAGATTTTCATCCAGAATTCTGATATAGTCTGCAGATTTCTTTATTCCTCTTATTGCAATCAACCATACAGTCCCCCTTGAGTTAAAACAACCCCAAAACATCATTGAGCTGCCTCCTAATGCAGCCACTGTGTTCTTTGGGAGGAAAGCCTCACCTTTCTTGTGCCAAATCTTCTGTACATCATTACGTCCAAAGAAGCTCAACTTTTGTTTCCTCACTCCATAGTACTTATTCTCAAAAGCAATTTTCTTTGTCCAAGAAAGTTTTGGCAAAATTAAACTGAGCAATAATGTGACATGGTTTGTGAAGAGTGTTCGTCATTGTTTAAATAGAAATTGGTTGTATGGAAACTATGTTGTATTGTGCAAGTACTTATGCCGACATCCATTGGCAATGTCTTTCAAAAAAACTGATTTATATTATCCTTGCAACAGTTTTTATGCAGTTCTCAGTGACAATTTGGGTTTACTTCCATGCCCAGGCAAATTCTCTGTCATGACAAACTGTTTAAACTTCTTTATAACAGACTGTACCATAGATCTAGGAATAGCTAACCGGTTTGAAATAGTGCTGTAACTATTTCCCCAACTTGTGGAAGTTAATAATTCTGTCTCAAGCCATCATCTTGTTAACATAAAAATAACAGTGGCAACACTATGCACCATGTGATGTTCTTGCTGGAATTATCACAAATATTCTACTGAATAAATAGTCTAGAAGGCTTCAGCAATAAAATAATTAAGTACTTACCCAAATCACTCAATTCAAAATATTTTCTACTGTAATTTTGTCTTCCTAATTTGCATAATTCACCTGTCAAATTTGTATTTAACCTACTGTTCTGAAAATTGAGTTTTACATTATTTTTTGTGCTTATTAACAGAAAAACTTGGCATCATATGGGCATTAGGTTGAGAAATAGATAAAAAAAAATATTCAAAAATTGATGTGTATGAATAATTTTGTTGACTACATGCATATATATATTAAATAATATTTATGTTGGTCACACCACAAACTCGCTTTCACGACGCTTGACACTACATTTTAATGAAAACTAACATTTTTAGGCATTTAAAACAACATGCCTGCCAATTACACAATTCCGAAAATACTTGTTTAAAAACACAACTATACTTCGACATGAAAACAATAGACAAAAACTAAAAATACTTGAAGCATTATACATCAAACAGTTAAAACCCAACCTAAACAAAAATCAACTATGGAATCTCTACAAATATTCTTAAATGTCTATAATTTCTATAATTGGTAACAGAAGCCATTGGTTTATACCAATGGCTTTCCTTATTTCATCCTACAATTCACTCTCGTGTAGTCATGTGTGACGTCATGAGATGCGGTCGATTTTCGTTCTAGCGTCTTATATGCGCGTGTTCATCGTTGCTTAGTGATCCACTATGTAAACAAAACAATGACAGATTATCATCGCTGTCGTCCAGATATTGTTTGATATGTTTGTAATTACATCTTTGATAATGGCTTGATTAAAAATAATGCAAGCTTAGATTTTATTAAAAAATAATGGATAAATATTGTGAATTTCTTTTTCGGTTAATGATAATGTTACCAAACTTATCAGAAGATACGAAAAATTTTACATAAAATAAATAGACAACACTTGTCTATATTATTTAATGAAATATATATATATATATATATATATATATATATATATATATATATATATATATATATACACACAGTTAATATACTAATATACACTGCTTTCTTCAATTTACCTTTTTTTTTTTTTTAATTTTGAACTTATAAGAGTGACATGTGCTCTATCAAGACATATTCGGTAACACCAATTTTTTGGGGTGGGGATATGGGTTTCTTATGCTCATTGAACTTTAATGGGATGGCCAATTTATCTTTTATATTTTTTTCAACATTGCTTATAAATATTACATTCCAATTTCTTGTCAAGACTTCTTGCAAAAAGGGTCAACTATAATAAAAATTTTGCAAATGAACCATGAAAACCAACTCAATATCTACTATTTAAATTTGCTCCTCTCATATCCTCTTTGTTTGCTGTAGCTTACATAGTTGAGATCTGAGGCTCAATTATCAATTCTTCCTTCAGTTTCCTCAGTATCAATGCTGATAAAATTTATTCTCTGTTTAAGGCAACAAGCTAAATTCTTCACACCAAAGAGATGGTTTGAATCAAAATATAATCCTATGTGTTTGCAACAACAGCATCACCTCCACACCAAGAACTAGTATGGCTTAAGACAATTCTTGGAATGATGTCTATTCTCAAAATGAGAAACAGTATCAAAATGAAAGATTTATTTCATATTCTCTTTATGGTACTGAACGGAATGAATCAAAGCTAGGCTGAATTCAACAAGAGTACCAATCCACACTAAAATAAAAATATACCTAAAATACATTCTTCCAGTTGTTTTATGATTTAGATTGTGTAATATGGACTCAAAAAAATTCAGCTGAAATTGAAACATTCCAAATCCATATAATAAACAACATCACAGATCACAAACTGATAAAAAAATGAAAATAACTACTTTTACTCTTTGATACCATCCATAGCAAATCTTGGAAACATTTGTAATGACCCAAACTCTAGCCTTGCCATTATGTCCATCCAATGTAGATCTACATTAATCACTAAAAATTAATTTTGATAAATTAGTTTTCCCATCCAACTTACATATTTTACATAATGTATTTACTTAAAGGTGGTTGTTTGGGTAAAGACATGAAAGTAACCAATGGTTTTAATATTCTGTATTTTTTCTATTTTTTTACATTTGGAACATCAGCTTTAAATACTTTCTTGCTAATCATGCCACTTTTTTTCCTTAATTTTTAAAATTTTTTCTCAAAGCTTTTTATGGCATTCTTAAAGTCAGTTTTCTTATACCCACAAAAGTACTACTATTACTACAATTTAGGATAACTAGAAACAATAACAAAAACAAAATAAAAAGATGAATAAGATTAAAACTTTAGATATATCAAATGTCAAAATTTAAATTCAATATGTAATGCTAATTCAAAACTTTACATATTGAATTTAAATTTTCAAGAAAATTATTTCAGTAAAATAAAACTGAGCACAAACACCCAAATAATCCTAAAACAAAAAAAAAAAAAAAAAAAACAAAAAAAAAAAAAAAAAAAACAAAAAAAAAAAAAAAAAAACAACACACACAAACTGATCATGCGACTGATTTTAGTCACAAAAGAATGAACAAGAAGTTATGGTGGGCTGCATAAGGCTATACAATACAATATCAACAATACCAATTCATGCTAAAAAAAAAAAAAAAAAAAAAAAAAAAAAAAAGATACTTTATATAAATTTCTTCATTGTTTTGTATAGTGGACTCAAAAACTGTCAACATTCCAAATCCATAAGATTCACATCACAGATAAAGTGAAAATAATCAGTTAGAAATGTAACCAATTTACTTTTACTCTTTGATACAAAATGTAGTAAATCCCTTAAGCTATTTGGACATAGTAAAGGATATAATGCAGGGCTTTCTAAATCAGGATTTGAGGAATCCTGGAAAACGTAAAAGACCAAAACAGAAATGTAGGGATAAAACGTGGTCATCAGACACTAAATAAGCCTTGTTTGAGATCAAAATAAATGTCAGAAAAGAAGACATGTTAATTTGCAATCTGCCACAGGCAGGAACAGCAATGACTGAGGGGTGAGGGAACTAATAACTTCATGATACAAAATATCTTTTTGAAAGATGATGATATTAGTCAAGTGGTATGGAATAAACAAGGTTTTATGGAATTTTAAAAAAAAAATCTATCTACTCCAGTAGGGCATGTGTTGAGAATGAGAAATTGGAGAGCAGAGTCCAAATTCCAATAGAGTTTGCTACATTTACTTATGGGTAAATAGTCTTGGGAAAGGTATGAATCCGTTTCTATTCCCAGCTATGAGTTTAATAGTAGGACAGACTGGGCCCTATAGCCTTGATTGTCAACCATGCTATTGCAGAAAGAAATGGCAACCTACTGCAGGAAAATCTTCTGCTTAGTGAGTCATGAGTCAAAAGATATGATCGCCCAAGCATGTATTGTATGGCCTGATCTAATGTAGTAAAAAATAAACAATTTTTTCTTTTTTTTTTTTTAGACAAATTCACACTGGATATCACATTACTGTGATATTTGTCAGTGCTAGAAGCAAGGTAGAATTTCAAATGTGAATTTTCCACTTAAAAGATTAGTGAAACACAAATCTTCCTACACCCATTTGGTCTTGTGTAAAAGTTAAACACAAAAATATTTATAACATTAAATTATATACAGACAAAAAGTATTTGTGTAACATTCCTACATTTATGACAAAAATGATTACTTTGAAGTCAAATTAAAAACAAAAAATGTCACTTGGTTTAAAGAACTAAATTATAAAAGTTTCTCTTTCTAAATCAACCAAATAAAAATTTAATCATTATTTTTATAAACCGAGGTTTTTATACATGCTTATAAGAGTTTCAAATGTGTTTGTATTGGAAAAGGATTTTTTTCCATCCCAATTCTTACATTCAGTGGTGACATCACAACAGGAGTGTTCAAAAGTCTCTTATTACTTGTTACATGGTAACATCTTGTTCACTAACAAAGAGCAAACAACTGTTTTCTCTTGTACTTGAAAATTTATCTTTAATAAGATTCAGAGACTTATTCTTTCATTTTATATATAACTTTCAGAAAATTAAATGCAGACTCCCTCTATAAAAAAAAAAAAAATTGGAAAGAAAAAAAAAAGTAAATTTATAAAAGTTATTTATAAAAATTTGTTTAATTTTCTCTTCTCTTGAAACTATATCCTTGAGAAGATAAACCTTCAATATATTCAGTTAATTCATGGTTTGAGAATATAGCAAAAGAAGTATGGGGTGCTCTACTTAAGGTTTTTCATTAACCCTCCACAAAATTTAAAGGTTCAATGACAAAATACAGGGCCCGACCACTATAACAGACCATTTCAGTTTATATTAAAAACTAGCTTAAAAGCTGTCCTATTAGGTGACATCAATGGCAGTAATGAAATCGTGGAAATCCACAATTTCAGGATTATGGATTTGAATCAAGCCCAGAATGTTTATAATTTGCTCACAGAGTCAGCCTGATTCCAAAATGGTATATGTTGGGCTACAGCCTCTAGGAGTAAAGTTAAAAAAGCATGACATATTGACATTTGCATTTATAATATAGAGATCACTGAAGGTAATTTAACACCCTCTCTGGGAATAGAGTGGTTGGTGCATGAAGTAAATTACCCTACAGCACTACAATATGAAAGCAAACTGACCTTATTGATGAACCTTGTTAGCTTTTATAAGATGATCACGAGAACATGTTTCTCAGTTCATCATGCAAAGCATACTCTATATAACCATCAAAATGAACATGTCTGAATAACACAGCACCTAATTCTCTTGCTGTTAATTCATTAGTTTGTTTGTTTGTTTTTTTTGTTAACTCAAACCTAGAAAATACTGATGCCAGGAAGGTGAAATAGGTTGGCAAATAACTAAAATTTATGTAAAAAGCATTTTAAAGGCAAGAATTAAAATATAAATTATGATGCTTCTAATTTTGACTTGCAAAATTTTGAATTGATAAATAAAAACAGTAGCCTTATCTTGTTAGGTTAATTAAAAGAAAAAAAAAAAAGAAAAAAAAAAAAGCTATATTGTGAGGAAAGTAGCAAGTATTGCTCTTACTTTTCCAGAATATTAAATCTTCACTCGATTTGTGAACAAGTAGAAAAAAAGAGAAATGAATAGTAATAAGAGAAATAAGTGAAAGATTTATTCATTAAATAAATAGTTTTAAGTATTAAAAGCTATCTACCAAAAAAAAAAAAACTAACCTAAGAGGAAAAAATTTCTGGAAAAAAAAATTGTCCCTCCAATGCATTTAATACGTATCTGAATATCAAACCACAAATCAAACAGTGCATAGTGAAAATTCCAGGTCCAAATTCAATTTAACCGCAATTAAAAGTTACTGAAACTATCAGTATCATTTTTGATTTGATCGCATTTTGGCTAGTTTATCAAATCTGATAAGGAAAAGATGCTTCGAGCTGAACAACCCCCACCAATTGTACTGGAATTGATAGAATGAGAAACATTTGAAAATCCACTGTCACTAATTTTTGAATTGACATTCTAATATTGTTGTCCAAATTACCACTCAAAAGTCACAAACTATAACATTCAAAATTTAGTAGCACTGAACTTTCAAATTCACTACTTGTAGTTCAATTTGGCAACCCAGTGCTCTAACATAAGTAAAATTTAAATTATTAAAAGTATTTTTTTTAGTTATACACATGTAAGACAAGAGGTGGGTCTCAGCTAATCTCCCTACAAAATGAAGAAAAATTCAGAATGTTTAAAACTTATGGTACAGTTATAAGCAAGCTGTTCTCAAATCATTGTTAGTTATAACCTTACCAAGTGCACTATAAGTTAACCCAGTTAAAAAAATATATTTTTACAATTGGATTTGCTGAAGCTTCTTATAAATTATTTAAGTCAAATTCTCCAAGTTTGTATTTTTTAAAATTCTTTATTGTAACAGAACTAGACTAAAAAAAAAAAAAAAAAAAAAAAAAACAAGAAAATAGGAAATGTTTTACTGTGCCTATATGCACACACTTGCAAAAGCCCACCACCCCACCCCAATCACCCGTGTGCTGCTGAACCAACCCTCTGACTGGCCTAACACTCCTGGAAAGTATTCAGTGACAGACAAGAAAATATAGACAAGAGTGTGTGTGTGTGTGTGTGTGTGTGTGTCATTAGCACCTGCTACTTGTCCACTCATCAGTTAGTTTTAGAACACAACACATACCAGATACTTCTACAAAATTATATATAAAATCTTGTTATGCAACAATTGGAAACTATTTTCTCAAGAAATAATTTGTAACCTCGCAACAGACATTTACAGACAACTCCATTTTTTTTCTCTCTTTCTCAATAGGGGAAGGAGAAAAACCGGTTTTATCATCATAACCAGATCAAGTGCACATGTACTAAAGGATGCCCTTGAAACGTTATATAATATATATATATATATATATATATAACCTTAAATATTAAAATATGAAATATTACTTTGTATTCACCATATTAGAAAATCACCAAACATTTCTGATAACATTAAAAATGCAAACCATTCCTGTTACAGATCTAATTAGGTATTACTTTTTGAATTTAGTGTACTAAAACTTTTTGGAAGTTTTTGACAGCATATTGTAGGATGACATTGTAATGAGGTGAAAAAAATAAAAGCCAATTTTATATTAATTTATTCAACTTTGCATGTAGAATATTATGTCAAACCATAAAGTAAACTTTGTCATTGCAATAAACAAATAAACAACAAAAAGAAAGCAACAGATAAAGATATCCAAAATTCTGAAATGTTTGTAATAGAGGTGTGTGATTTAACCGAAAAACTGACTTTTTTCGGTTTCATCTTCACACCATGAAACCGCATCGAAATTTTTACAAAACCGAGTTTTTATCACTACTAAAGAAACACTATTGAAAAAGACTTTCAGATGTTAATAAAATTAAATTTATCAACATTTTTTATATAAAAAATTTATAAAAAAAATAAAAAAAAAAAAACATTTTTGACTAGTTTTAGGAAATAAATGTGAAATTTATTTGTTTACAAAAGAAATGAAGAAAAAAAACTAAAAAGGAAATAAATACGATATCATGTATCTATTTGTTTCAGTTTTGAAAAAAGAAAAAAACTTTTTGCGGTAAAATTAAGTTAAAATAACTAGTAATAAAAAAAACAAAAAAAAAAAAAAAAAAACAACACAGAGTTGCCATTTCGTCTTAAGTCAAGTTTTTTGTAATACAATATTTTTCTTTCTAACCCAGTATACCAAACACGAAATAAAGTTGTTGTGAACAAGAAAAATGAATGAAGATTGTTTTAAATAAATAAATTTGTTTTTCTTATCTAGGGAATGCAACTTTGGATATTGAGAATAATTAATTTAATTTAATTTTTAAGATGTGTATATTTCCAGATATGCGAGTCTGTTTTCCCCCCAAAATTATGTTTCTATCTAACGAATACATATACAATTAGAGATATTTTTAAAAAAATAGTTTTAATCTCAGTTTTAAAACTGCAAGTCATTTTTTTAAAAACCCAAAATAAAAATTATTCTTTTTTATCCACTAGTGTTCGGGTGTTTGAGTTTGTTACTGTTCTGTCTATAAAATTCTTCTAAACAAAGAAAATTAATTCATTTTTATTTCTACAAATATCTTTATGGTTTTAGCGAATACACTTATTTAAAATGCTTAAAATAGTTTTTAATTTCAGTTTTAAAATGTGTATCTAAAAAAGAACAGGTGATACTCGCAGATTTGGAAATCTACAAGTTCTAAAAATGAAATTAAAAAGCTTTAATTATTTTTGTCTATTCGCTAAATAAACTTAAAATAAATTTATTTATGTGAAAAAATAACTCCTTGATTTAGAAGAAATTTATTTGCAAAACCCCATTATTTGCAAAAAAAGAAAAAACCAATAACAGTTGACTGGCGTACCAGAAAAGAATTTTTTTTGTTGTTTAATTTAAGGAATTTGCTTCCTCGGGTCAGAGAAGAAATGAACATCTTCCTGGTTGTAGTTTAATTTGTCTCCTAATTGAGTGTACAATTTCACGAATATTGATAAAGATTGGTCACTTTGATTTTCCGAAACAAAGTAACGCGTAAATTAGTCTCGAAATAAATAAATAAATAATAAATAAAATAAAATAAAAATTTCGCATTTTCGGCTGTTTTAGAGGTTTTGAAATTTCATAAGAAATTAAAGAATTCCCCATTCACTAAACCAGTTTCCTTCAAGGATAAAATGGGCAAATGAATTTCATGTGGTGAAAATAAATCAGTCAGTGTTTGAGCAGGTACATGGGTTAAGAGAGCAACTGGACACAGAACCCAAGCAAGCAATTGGTGCTTTTAGATATTAATAATAAACAATTAGAATCCTAAGCTAGATTAATCAATCCTTCAAAGTTTGTCTATATTTCTGAGATGAGGTATTATGCAATTGGTCCTCCATCTTTTTCGGCTAGATATTAATAACCCTTTATAAAAGACATGCAATGATAACAAAATTAATATGATCCTAAAAAATGATGCTAAAACATTAGGTTTTAATACTTCAAGATGTCCTATTCAGTAGATCCAGTGACAGACCCAAAAAGAAGGTGAGTTCAATTCCTTTAAGGCAGTCTTTCAGATAAAATTAGCAGGAGATTTAATAACTGACATCCATCAAACAAAATAGAACAGTCTAAAAAGTTCAAAGAACCACCTGAAGAAGGCCGGAGCGCGTACAACGGCCATTAAATACTTCCGAAAAATACTGTTCTAATCCTTTCAAAAAGAGAAAGAAAAAATTTGGTCCAATAAAATAGAAGAAAAAAAAAAAAAAAAAAAAAAAAAAAAAAAAAAAAAAAAAAAAAAGAAAAAGAAAAACGTTCACTGGTCTCAGTTTCTTGCCTGCCCTAGCTGTCTTTAGAACACCTTTCGCCACACTAACCAGCATAAATCTCATTCATTTTTAAGACATTTTTTTTTTTATTGTATCACAAAGTACTTGATCCAAGTGTTTGGATTAAATTTGCATATGGATATGCAAATCACATCACTCTCCTAACATCCTGGCTTGTGCATTCAGATAAATCAACCTCAACTGATTAATGCAAGGCTCAGGTTCGAATTGTATTAAAATCAATTCTACATACAGCTACACACAATGCATGTTGCCATGTGAATTCTTTTCGCAATGGGGGAACAATGCCTTATCTTGACAACTCCTTTGTTACATTCCCCCTTGATGAACAAAAAGTGCAGCTGAGTGAGTGCCTCTTTGTCCAGGCACTCCTTCGGAGTAGAGGAGTTCTGGTTCCTTTCTGGGATGAACTACATCCAAGACAGTTGTCAGGCTGTTCATCATCATCGTCAGCAGTTTCTGAGCTACTGGTGTCAAAGGTATCATCTAGCAATACCAACCTTAGCCTTTCCAACAGTTCGCATTCTTCTGACAAGCCACAATTTTTTTTTATGTGATGAGAGGTTCCATCAACAAGCACAGAGTGGGGACTGTTGATTCCAGTCACCTGGCCCATCTGGGACGTACTCATACACCTGTTGTGCAGAATTCTGATCTATACAGTATCCCCCACCATGAACTGTCCCTGGACATCTTGCAGTTTGGGAGAGGCTACTGGATCAATATCCAGACATTGTAGGTATGCATGACGTTGGCCAGCACTGTGGAAGTTGAGACGCCATTCATTAGCGTGCCATTATACCAGTAAACTGCCGCAATGGTTTTACACTTCCGTGGCTTATCTCAACTATACCATTTCCTGTCGGTTCATAGGCACGATGAAATCAATGATGTATACCCTAGTCTTGCAGGAACTGTTGAAAGTGTTGGCCGATAAATGCAGTTCTATTGACAGTCAAAATCTCAATGAGTGAGCTATGCTGGCAAATAACACTTACCGAGTCCTGCTAACTCAGAGTCGCCAGACAGCAAATCACGAGGGGCCACAATCAATGTCTAAGATAGTGGCCACTGCCATAATGAGTGATGTCCATTAACCTGCCCCAATTGTCCTTTACATCAAGCCTCCCTTTTAGCCAGTGTACAGGTGCAGGATCAATTGACTGGCACAACTCATGTCTTCACTGCTATTCATACAATGGCTTTTGAAATAGTCATGTCTTTCTGTTTGGCAGAATATAAAGTGCCTTTTATTCCAGGGTGTCCACTCCATTGATGGATATGTACTATTTGCTGAATGTTCAGCCAATTTGCAGAAGCAGCACATATATGCTAGGTGGGCTCAACTTCTGTTTTTACTCTGCTCAGCCACCACTTTCTTGTCCAACTTGACTAGTGCTACATCCACTGATAGCTCAGCACACTCATAGACCTAATTGATGAGTAAAGGCTGTCTTCATAACAGCATTTTGCAAATAGTACATATCCTTCAATGGAGAAGATACCCTAAAATAAAATGCATGTTATATTTTAGTTTTGCTTTCTTTTTTACATCAAGCTATTTTGACTACAAAAAAGCATGTTGCCACAAATTCTTTTTGTGGTAAATGAACAATGCTTTCTCAAGGCAACTCCTTCATTACAAGAAGTAACTCAATTTTAATTACAATGGATTTGCATAAGGGTAAATTCTAGATATACAACCTTTAACCACCTTGGGCTTGGATATAATTTAGGTTTGTCAATAAGTCCTGAGGTTAATGATTGCATAAGGGAAGTTTATTTTGCACAACTAATTTTTCAACATTATCTTCTTCCTTGTCACTACATTAATCTTATCTTTTATCAAATAAAAATTTAAAACTTAATTCTTTCTCCTCCAAAATATTTTTAAATCCTCAAACATGACTTTCATCCATAATTACTTCACTGGTTGTCAGAGAACAGCAATTAACAAGCTAGTCTTACAAACCATTCACTAATGTAGATTAGTCTAACTCCACAGGGCACCCAATTTTTGTGGCCAAACTATAATATGGTTAATATTGAAGATAGCTATTTATTAAGATTAAACCATACCTATTATTTGTTGGAAGCAAATTTAGTTCATAAAAACCAATTATTTCCAACTTTGAGACAGTGATAAGTCATTATAGAAAAAAAAAAAGGAGATCACTATACCGTTAACCATCATTCATATGAAATGTTATTTAGGTCTTCAGTTCAACACTCCAAACCACATTATGACAAATAGACTAATTACTTTTATGCATTCAAAAAACATCAAAACTATAGAAAATATCAATGGACTAACCTATTAAAATATTATTCACATGAAATAAAATTGATTCTAAATTCCGAAGACAACTTCGGACCTTTGGATCAT
Source organism: Acanthosepion pharaonis (assembly GCA_903632075.3). Lineage (NCBI taxonomy): Eukaryota > Metazoa > Mollusca > Cephalopoda > Sepiida > Sepiidae > Acanthosepion > Acanthosepion pharaonis. The sequence goes on along the minus strand of CAHIKZ030000748.1, from coordinate 1,004,470 downwards.
CATTCTTGCAATTAATCTGTGCCAGTTTATGATCAACAGACCAGTAATTATTTGTCTATATTATTGAACCAAATTTAACTGGAAGCAGATACCTGCAGTATACAATGATTAGTGCTCAAAGCATTAATAATGACAAATTCTCAATAAGGACTCTCCAGATATAACTTGTTAGGGACCAAAATAAGAAAATGGTCAGAGTTCATGACATCGGTACAATAGTTAACATAATACATTGTGAAGTGCTTGAGAGTTTTTAGGCTTAAACATGTAGCCTTGTGTCAGGTTTACTTCAATCAAACAAATTTTTTCGCCCTTATAATCTATTGGACCAGTATAAGTATATTTTGGTGCGTTTGTTGGTGTGCAAGGAAAAAAAAAATTTCTTTGCTTCCATGACCTCTACAACAAATGACATAGGTTAAATCCAGTCAAAATATATAAAATAAAGGAAATGAATAGGCATGTTAAATATCCAGTGTAATGGTCAAGTCACCAGTTCCACTCAGTGAAGAAGCCAAAACAAGATGTCCCATATTGAAATGCTTTATCAATATAGATTTTTTTTGACTGTGGTGCAATGTTGCCAACATCATCCTAATCCAATGTGATTACAATCGCAATGTAGGGGATGATCTTCTCTGGTATTCCTTCTTGGAGTGGGCAGTCCAACCTGAAATGCTTCTTCTATTCTACCAAGGCTGCATTAATCACTTCACAAGGGTCAAATATCCTTGACACAGGACTCAAATTATGATAGATTATGATGACACTCACAAATCCGAATTAATGCATGCATGCATGGGGCCCCCGATGTTCCATTTTAAATTTTTCTTGATTCTGTTCCCACTTTTGGTAAATTTCATTTTTTTCCATTTTTACTTTTAGGAAATTTTTTTTTTATAGTATGAGAAAATTGCAATACAATTATTATTCAAACTGAAAACAAAAATATAATTCTAAGTTTTATTGCATATAAAGAAATAGCAAATATGTACAAATCTTTTTTTAAAATGTTAAAATCCAAGCCCCAAAATAAATTATATGTAAAAATAATATTGTAACATGACTAGACAATAAAACAATGGAATATCTTTGAGGTAGAACTTTTAATCAGAGCTTCCTTCTTTAAGAACATGTTCAAAACACATTGTTTTTGTTTTTTAAGTAAAAGGATTTAAGTTGATTTATAATTATTGATTCCTAATATAAAAATCACATTTAAAGTATCAACAGTAAATAACTTTAGTCACAATATCTGAATAAAGTCAAACATTTTGACTAAAATTTTACAAAATAATTAAACAATAACTGATACTTGTAACAAAAAAAAAAAAAAAAAAAAAAAAGACATTAATTCAAAAAATTTAAATAAAACAATTTACCCTTGGTTGAAATACTGCTCAAATTTAAAATTGCTAATTTCTTAATTTGGAAATTAACACTATGGATACAGAATTTGCAACATTTTCTTCTGCCTAAAAGCCATTAGGAAATTGCTCTACTCTGGCTTTAACACAAATTTTAGATACTGGGGTCTTATTTTTTTTTTTTTGAGAGAGAAGCAGGAGGCCAAACTTTTGAGGTTGATTTACTAGATTCCGTCATACAACTGGTTTAGATCACAAAATATAAATAAAATATTAAAAATTAATCATTGACAGTTAATATTATTAAAGGATTTTTTTGCTCAATTTAAATTAGGTTTACAATGGTAAAGCACTGATGTATGAGAATCGCTGTGTTACAATAAGCTTAGACAAGCAAGTCATTTCATAGAATGGTGTTTTTGGAGAATTGTTTTTTCTTTATTTCTAAATTGTATGGTAGGTAAGAGAGGTCATTTACTTTTTCATATTCATAAAACAAGCTTACAAGTTGTTTAGAATCTTGTACTTGTAAATTGTGTGAGACCTAAAGGAAATTAATTTCTTAAACTTATTGATCTTTGTCTCTTTCTCTCCAATTTTGACATCAACTAGCATGTCTTCCATTTCCACTTTAGCAATGGATTTTGGTGGCCATGACATTCTGACTTTCATCTCATTTGCAACAGTTTCTTAGAAAAGAAATGAAATATTTAAAAATAGACTAGCCAACATATTCTTGAAGAATAAAAAAAAAAAAAAAAAAAAAAAATTGACAACACTTTTTATGTAAACATTTGTTCTTAATTATTTTGGGGGTTTTATAAAGAAAAATACCTACAAGGATTTGTAAAAAACAAATTTTAAGAAAACTTTGTTACATTATTGTTATATTAAAATGTTTAACAAAATTGAGGACAATTAAGTTTTGAAAGAATTTAAAATATATATATATATATATATATATATATATATATATATATATATAATTCAAGTAATTTGTCATTTATTATTGAAAATTACATTAAAAACCCAGATTCCATTTAAGATTAACGATTTCATGATTTCGTCCATGATCACAGAAAATTTATTCCCTTACATGCATGTGTGTCATGTCTCATCTCATGTCCTGACTACATCAATGCCTTTTTCAGCCAAACCTTATATTTGTGTATCTCATTAGCAGGCATATTGCTTGTGAGGTATTATGTTTTACTGGCCAAGATATGGACCACTACATCCTTGCATTCTTTTAACACTTCTATCACTAATTAAGGAGGGGAAATGCAATCATTAATTAGTGGGGAGGGGACTTCTTGTAATAACATTTCTAAAACTGCTTCCTCATTTTCAACTTAATTTGGAATTTTCCTTCAGACTTCCAAGTATCACCTTTCAAGTGCTTTTGGCCCTCATTGAATAGTTCAAATTTTGATAAATCTTACTGACACTTGTAGTAAGGATAAGTTCATTAACAAATACATCATTAATAAACTCAAAATGTCACCTTTTGAATGAGCTCATCTTGCAACAACACAGCACAGATCTCATTATCAATGGTACTCCATTGAGCTCAAATCCTAATCTTATAAAAGGCAATAGCTCTTCCCATTAAACAATGTTGAAATGATCACAATGACTTCACTTGGAAAATATGACTTCACTTGGAAATATGTTTTTCTGCAGACAATGATAGATCCATTTGTATCTTGTTCACACAGACGTTTTTCTTTGTCCTTTCAACTATCATCTATTCCAGAAAACACCTTCACCTTGTTCTACTGCATAATGGCCATCAGAGGAATCAAGAGCTTGGAGATCCAAATTTCTTTGAGTATGGTGAACACCAGCTGATCAACACATGAATCATATGTTCATATTCTTCCCAAACTTGTGTGGACATAAGGGACACAATAACCGATTCTGTAGTTGCTCAGACTCTTAATACTCTAATCATTTCCATGCAACAGCCCAAAATTTTCACTTGTTCTAAATGTTTATGCAGAGATTGGATTTATTGATCCAAATAGATGCACATACGGATACTTCCTTAATAAAATATTGTACCCAACTGGTTGATCTGGATGCCATAATTCTGAGGTGATCAAATCCTAACATCCAATAGGAAAACTGACCATAACTGAATTTATATCACACACACACACACACGTCAGAACATCTCTATAGCTGATAAACTTACAAATAAGTCAGAATATCCAGAAACCAAAACTATACAAAATGTTCCATTAATCTGGACATCAATTAAATGCAATGCTACATTTACATTTTGCCTGGAGATATGACTAGTGCTCTACTAATTCAGTTTCCCCAGAGAAATTTGACAAAATATGAAAATGCTTGGCACTAATAATATTGTACTTCTTTCCTTAATCTTCATATTTCTTGGTTTCCTGTTCTGCTATTTTGTATAACTACCATGTAGCTTCTGCTAGACCCACTACTCTCATTCCATCTTTCAATATTGCTCTAACTTGGGTTAACAGTTAATTAACAAATTGTAGAATCCACTCAAAATACTGACAATCTGCATAATTCTGTCAAAAAAAAAAAAAAAAAAAAAAAAAAAAAAACACACACAAACAAAACCAAGATTCACAGGTTAATTTTATATATCTACCAAAGTTATGGATGGGGTGGGGGGTTAAAGAACAAAATGTACAGAAAAGGCCAAACTGTTCATTACTATATTTTAGGTTTTTCCATTCTATCAAATAATAGCCAAATTTTTTTTTTTTTTTTTTTTTATATAGCATTGGTTATATTTGTATTAAGGATTTTTATTAATACTATCAGGGCCACAAACTATTTACAACTTCATTCTAGAATTATCTTAAAAAAAAAAAATCATACAGAAAAGACAAAAAAAATTCTTAAACCATCCTAAAATAATTTTAAAATAAATATTTATTTTAGTACAATCAATTGTTAATTTGTTTTTAATGCAAATAGTACAAATTGAAAGGTTATGGTATTTCAGGACAAATTTTTGATCCGATTCAATTTTATCAAATCAAGTAATTTTGAATGGCTACTCATCTAGATCTTTTTTGTTACATCTTGCAATATCAATTGTTACCTTTTGTCTTAATTGCTGTTCTTTTATTGTTCTCTTTAATATTTTCCTCTTATTTTATTCTTTCATCCTTGTGTCTTAGTGGCTTTATTGCCTTGCTTGATAAATATATAGGTTGTAACAAAATCAAAAATAAATACAAAACAAATTAGTTAAATTTTATGAAAAATCTTTAAACATTTTAGTTAAGTCATTTTGCATAATATAACAAATTTGGTTTGTTATTGGTTCATGATTCATTTTGACCCAAACATTGACAGAAAAAAATTCTTGCTTTGTTTATGAAAGCAAAATTAGCTCTATTGTTTAAAGATAATAGCATTTTTTACATTTACAAATAATTGTGTGTGTGTATATATATATATATATATATATATATATATATATATATATATTATTTTACTCCATTTATTCAAACTGCCATTGGAGAGTGAAGTCAAAATTATTTTAAGAAATTTGTTGCGTTTAAAATAGAATTTCAAAGGCTTTTGTAAAAATGCAATGTATCAACAGTTATCTCCCTACTTAAAGATGTGATATTATTTTCACATGATTCTACAAGTTATATTTGCTTATCAGTATGGAGTAATACTTCCAATTATCACAATAGAATCTCATTACTAAAAATGGGGACTCAGGCTATGTAACAAATATATAATAATTTTCTAAGCATAATTTATATGTGGCACCTAGTTAAAATCAAACTAAAGATTTTTTTTAAGTGTAGCTTAGATATAGCACAAAGCCATGTAACAAATATATAAAGTTATATTTTGTTTTATATGATGTTTTTTTTTTCTTTGTAAATATTGTTTTCCTTTAACTCTTTTGGGAGCTACATTTCTTTTCCTTCTATTTTGAACAAATCTTCCATCTATTGACCAGCCTAGATATTAAACAAAACAGATGAATATAAAACTGATTCTAGAAATATCAAGATAAAAAGGTGCTATGAAGGGTGACACAACACACATCAATACTTCAGAGTTAACTTATTAAAAAAAAAGAAAAAAAAAAAAAAAAGGTATCCTTAAGAAATATGAAAATCAGTCTAGATACAGAGACCATTAACTGACATTTCTTGTTGCAATTTCTCCTGGCTAGCACATTCTACAGTCAACATTGAATTTCCAAATTAAACCCTTTTTATTTTTTTTTTTAACCAGTATTTTAAAGTTAAAGTCAATTTTAAAGTTAAAGTCTACAATTGTCAGCAAACAGTGCAGAACAAAAGCAGACTTGTGTTACCATTTTTCTCAGTAAGCCATTTTTTGCATGACAGTTGCCTTACCAATCAGACCATGAATGCAACTAGATGCAAAAGCTTAATTCTAATATAGTTTTTATTTTCCTCTTCTGATCACCTTTAATGTTTACATACATAAACAAAATCAGTAGCAATATTAATATAAATTATTAAATGCATTATTAATTATCATGAGAATTAAGAAATACTTACTGAAAAATTAACACTTGACAATTCTTCATCTAATACAACCATTTTATCATGTATTTGACCAAAAAGACTAGTTAGTTCTCATCCACTGTTGAGGACTGATGCTCTACCAACAAAAGGCAATAAATTGATCAAATACAGTCATGTGGGGGGATACATCTTAGAATATCAGATGAGTTTTAGATGAAGCTTTTGTATTAAAAAAATTAGTGTGTGCATGTTTTACCAAGCATTCAGAAATTTACCCAAACACTTCTTTTAAATGAAACAAGAGATGCTACAAAAATTTCTGAATAGTGTGAGGAGCAACAGGAAATCTATTTCAGGAAACAAAAATTATCCAACTAAAATGTATATATGGGTGGAGTCACCCACATTCACGTTGTTTAATAGGTAGTATAAAAAAAAAAAAAAAAAAAATAATAATAACCTGAGATAGTAACACCTATCCCCACCCGCAAAAAACTTATAAACTGAAATGTCTACAAATTTGAAAGTAAGATATCAAGCCAACTTTCTATTCAAATGAAACAGCTTTCAACATGTTTATATGCTACCTTAAGTATTTGAAGCCTTACACGTCATCAATATTATTTGTTAGTCATGACCATATGAAATTACTAAAGACTACTTCTGCTTTATTTTGGTAAATAGATTTAAAATTTATAAAGTATATGAAAAGGTAAGCACTGAAATACACAATCGGAAATTTTTGTACACATCTAATACTAAACAAAAATAAAAAAAATTTCATCCTCAGCAGTCATCATAAAAGAAAAATTAAAACCCACAATATACACTCATAACTCCTTGGCAATAGATACATTGCCAAGGCTATTTATATCACCTCAAATAAATTTGAGGAATGGACACATATGCATGATGTCATGTGCCAGTAAATGTGTTATGTAAGAAGAGGTGTTAATTTTCAGTTATGCTTATATTTGTATTTTGTCATTTGCAAAAAAATCTGAGGGAAAAGTGAGTTTTTTCTCACCACAAAAATAAAAAGTTAATGACTAGCATTTGACAAACATGACCAACCAGCCGAGAAGAAAGAAAAAAAAAAAAGTAGCAACAAAGGGAAAAATTGTTTATTTCTTTTAAGAGGTGGGAGGGGGCTGTATATGATGGATTGGGTAGAGAAACAACATGCATGAGAGGACATGGTTCAATGTCCACACAAGCAATTGTCCCCTCCCTACTGATGCTATTTAAGATAATAAAAGCAAATCCGTTTCATACCAAAGGACACCTGCCACAGATCCATACAAACAAGATGCAAGTCAGTTAAAAATTAGTGAATCTACTGCATTTCAGAAGTTTTATTTTAGTTTTTTTTTTTAATGATTGAACACAAATTTTCTTGTTTATGATTTAAAATTGTTTTTTTGGCAATTCTAATTGATTAAAAAGCAGTCTTAAATCTTAAGTGATGTAAATTAATCCTATTTTTATAAAGTGTCAAAGTAGAAATATTTTTCTAAAAGGGGGAGGCAACCAAAGCAGATATTCATTTTTTTTATGGTTTATCAACTATTTGTAGGTTATTTAAAGCCAGAAAATATTTTTAGATTGCAAGAATTTTTTTTTGAGATAATGATTTAGTGATATAAGTTTTAGTGATTAACCCATAGTTTTTTGGCTTTGAATTCATAAATTTTCCCAAAAGTATTTACACATAAGTGAATATAACAAACCCAACTGGAATTGGAACTTGACTCTCCAATTAACAATTCTGAATCATTACGCATTGGACCACCCACACATCCAAACTTACAGCACCTGGTATTAACAAGCAGTCACCCATTTGGGTACTGACCAAGCTTGGCCTTGCTTAACTTAAGTGATTGTATGGGCAACCAGTGTTTCAACATCTGGCCGTAAACCCAAAGTTGATATAAGCTATACAAGGCCCAAGAGTGGACTACATCCAGATTCAAAGGCCCAATTCAGGCCCAAGGACTACATCCAGATTCACAAGGCCCAAGAGTGGACTACATCCAGATTCACAAGGCCCAAGAGTGGACTACATCCAGATTCACAAGGCCCAAGAGTGGACTACATCCAGATTCACAAGGCCCAAGAGTGGACTACATCCAGATTCACAAGGCCCAAGAGTGGACTACATCCAGATTCACAAGGCCCAAGAGTGGACTACATCCAGATTCACAAGGCCCAAGAGTGGACTACATCCAGATTCACAAGGCCCAAGAGTGGACTACATCCAGATTCACAAGGCCCAAGAGTGGACTACATCCAGATTCACAAGGCCCAAGAGTGGACTACATCCAGATTCACAAAGGCCCAAGAGTGGACTACATCCAGATTCACAAGGCCCAAGAGTGGACTACATCCAGATTCACAAGGCCCAAGAGTGGACTACATCCAGATTCACAAGGCCCAAGAGGGACTACATCCAGATTCACAAGGCCCAAGAGTGGACTACATCCAGATTCACAAGGCCCAAGAGTGGACTACATCCAGATTCACAAGGCCCAAGAGTGGACTACATCCAGATTCACAAGGCCCAAGAGTGGACAGTCTTTTATCTAACCTTTGCCACTCCAATGGACTTTGGAACCAACTGCTATAAAGCATTACAAAAAAAAAAAAAAAAAAAAAACTTCAAATTTTTTTTAATCTCCAAGAGAAATACAAATCAGTAACTTTTGTCTTCTAACATAAAATGAACCGAGTGTTTGTTACTTTTTCAATTCAAAAAGGTCCAGTGGGCATTAAATTAGCTTTCCTTATCCACATGAAGCTTTTCATAACCTTTATGAGCGACACATGATAAATATGGATGAACAAAAACAATAAAGTCCAATATTACTCACCGTGGCAAAAGTATATTCTCAACACTGAAACACCAAGAACCCTATTATATTTTCAGCCTAAAATTGTGATTGTGGTATTCTGAGAGTAGCATTTTAGTTGTCTTGTACCAGACAAACCTCAACATTCAATCAAATAATTTAAATCTAAATAATTTTTAAACACTTTTCTTGTAGAAATAACTGGAATTGGCCAACTCTTAAGATGAACCAACAAGTTTCATTAATCATTTTTTGCAAAGAAAAAAAGATTGTGTTCTCCGATATATCAATTTTGTTTTTTTGGTTTTTTTAAAAAAAAATCAATAAAATTTAACATAGTAAAATTTTAGTTTGTAAAATTTGGACCAATAAAAGTTCTTTAGTTGAATAAGTTGTTTTATGTGCAAGTGTTTACTATTGATCAATTTCAAGAGTTCTGATTGTATTTCTTGCTTTCAGAGTCAGAGTTAATGTGCAAAATGTTTTGTAAAGGTGCAATCTACAAATTTCTTAGATAAAGCATTGTCTTATTAACTTTTTTTTTTTTTTTTTATTAATATTTCTTTTTATTCCCAATGTTTTTTTTGTTTTTTATCGCAAATGTCAGGTCATTACTCTACACAATTGTTAAATAAGCAACCTGGATTATAAATCAAGACAGTGCTTTATCAATTAGACTATAAAAACTAAGCTAACCAGCAGACTCCTTTCAAATTTAGTCAGTTATAATCACAGAAGTTTTACCAATTTCTTTGGAAAGTAAGCTATGCATAAAGTAACTGAACACATTTTACATAAGATTTTATTTAAAAAAAAAAAAAAAAAAAAAAAAGTTGTGGATTTTATTGTTAAAAATATTACACTATTTAATTGTTTGATTGCTTATTTATTTTATATTTACAAGATTATAAAAAGGTGAATATTAGAATTGATTGGCAATTAGTCAATGTTTTGCCAGCCATTCTAAAGAACACAAGTCAACAGCTTTGCCTGTTGCTTTGGTCAAGGTACTACTTAGTGTCCATTTTTCACTTAACATTTGTTCATCACTTGGATGAAGATAGTGAATCTATCTGCAGTTTTTCTAGGCATGCTTCATGCAAATATTTAGAAAAATTTGCAATTTAAAACATTTTTCCAAAATGAAAAGAAAAGTAGGTGAGGAAAAAAAAAAGAAAAAAAGTAGGGTGATAATTGCTAGAGTTTCAGATCTTTGATTTTTCTATTGATTAGACATTTTTGAACCTAGATCACAATTATAAGAACAAAATTGGAAAATTAAAATGAAGTATTCAGAGATACAAGAATCTTAGAAGAAAATGTATAATGTTCAGAAAAATGTGTTTATTTAAAATTTTGTTCTATAGTTAAGACATTTTTATAAATTTAGGAAAAAAAAAAAAAAAATTCATAAAAATTGTAAATGCTGCATTCACATTTTTATAATTTTATAAATTTCTGTAAAATTTTTAAGTTTTATATTTCTTTACAAAAAGTAAAGAGAATAAATCTTTATAAAGTTGTCAATAATATTACATTAATTTTATATTTACAAAATTATAAATTGTGAAGCAAAATCAATCTTGTAAATAAACAATTTAACAACTAAATTGCATGTAACATTCTTATTAAGATTCTAAACAAAAATGACAAGAGAGTATAAAGTAATAGCGGTGTCAAGAGAAAAACTGTTCTTTTGACAGCATTTTATGGTCATAAAGCTGAAAATTTTCCCAGGGTAGAATGATTTGCATTCTTACCCCAAACTTTATTGTTTGATGATAATAAAGCCCTACCTCCCACAAAGTAAAGGTAAGGAGAGTGCTAATTTTTCATCACCTCTTCATGCATATATTAAACACACACATCAAGGGTACACATTTTTAAATAAAATCTGAAAACTTATTGAATCTTGCTAAGGTCACATAAAAATAAATGTAAAGGTTTCACTTCATGGCAGAAACACTTGAAGACCTAAATTTAAATCCAAATTGGGTTTCTTTTAAAAAAATCTCAAAATGGTAGAGAAAGAGACAAACAAAAACACACATATTATATATATATATATATATATATATATATATATATATACACACACACACCTGAAGAACAGTCTTCAGACCCAACATCTTAGTCTTAGCACACTATACTATGGATAGTATTTCATTGACTTAAGATCAGGGTATATAATCTTTGCTGTTTAAATATTTTGCAGGAAATTTAAAAAACATCAAAAACACATTAACACTTTGAGGAAAAAAATAAATAAATACAACTTACTATTCAATGACACTATCACATTCTGTATCTTTTGTAGTGTCAATGAAAATAAAAATGCATTACTTTTGGAGCATCCCCAATAAGGGTGTTAAGATCTCAGTGCAATCAACTTCCAAAAATTCTTGGCCAAACTGAGAAGCAATTGTAATAAAGATACTCAATTTTAAATACCTATAAGTTTCTAAATCATTAAAAAAATAAAATAAGTTGAAATTATAATGCTTTTTTTCTCAGTTGAAAAAATATTTTTATATGAACTTGTCGATCTTTGTTGCTTTCAATTAAAGATATAAACCTTATGTCAATAAAAGGTTGCATTTGGCAACATCCAAATAACTTTCAAACAGAATCCTTGCTTTCAATATCCAGGATAGATCTTGGAATTAGAATAGGCTATCTTTGGAAGTAAATCATTGTTACTTATGCAATCCAGTTTTAAAAGCTGCAACAATCTATGCAGAGTCTGCACCATTATGAATGTTTTTGAGAGACAAGTTGAAATGACAGTGAATAATGGCCAAGCTGATGGCCCTAATCACCTTGTCATCTAAAAAAAAAAAAAAAAAAAAAAAAAAAAAAAAAATCTCTGGACTTGTAAAAATCAAATTTATTCTTTACTACAAACTGACTTTTCACCTACATGTTTGACTTCACCATTTTAACTTCAGCTATTTTTCCATGAAAAGAAATAACTATCAAGCTCCCAAAAGTTCTTATCAAGAGTTCCTCTATTTACAGAACTGATAATTTTTAAAATGGCAAATTGATGGTGAATTACATAATGTCTTTTTTATAAAAAGGTATTTAAGCAAAAAAAAAAAAAAAAATATTCTTGGATTCCTGCAGGTTCTTTTTGGATGATACATTGTCTGTTACAGAAGTCTCTTGGCTCAATATCAACTGCAGAAATGCAAATTTTATTATTGATATAAAAAACAAAAAAAAAACAAACACATTTCTATAATTTTTATAGTGTGTTCAGTTGCCAAGAGAACACACTTATAAACCACTCAACATTTGATTGCAGTAAACATTGGTAGTATGCAATCAAAGCTGATATAAATTCTATTAAATTCAACTGATACAGCCTGTCTAATAATTTTTATATTTTTCCAATTTACAAAATAACAAAAAATTTGTAGATTTTGTTCAGGTACTTTTGATCAATTCAGTCTTTATCCAGCATGTTGATGGTTGAAATTAGCATACATAAAAGGTTTTACTAGCTTCATCCGAGCATTTGGGGAGTGGGGAGAGGAATGCTACTTTTCAAAACTTTTTCCTATGACAATGACAACATTAAATTCCTGATAATGACAGCTGGTCAAAAGTAACTGGATAAGAACTTTGAACAGTTCCTCCACAAATTTTCTGGATGTGTAAATGACATTAAAAATAAAGAGGTTAAGAGTACAGAATTTATTGGCTGAATTTAAAACTTATTTGAATTCTTGCTACTTAAATATACATAATTTTTTTTTTTTGGAAACATTTAAATTGGATTCTGATCATTTCCTTGTAAAGACATTAGAAATTATAAAACTTGTACTGACTGGAACAAATTACAATCCAGAATTAGTGGAAGTGAAGCAACAAAACAAGCTTAAGAAAAAATTATTTCTCAAAAAAAAAAAAAAAAAAAAAAAAAAAAAAAAAAAAATTTAAGTATAATATCCAAAAAATCCCAGGATAATTGTGTGTGTGTGTGTGTGTGTGTGTGTGTGTGTGTGTGTATTGACAGGCTCGCACGAACAGAATTTACCTGAGAAAATAGAAGTTGTTGCAGCATAAACTGCTTTTTTTTTTTTTTTTTAACTTCATTGTCTACAATTATCTCCCTTGAAAATTTCTCTGGCGCAGAAAAATAAATATGCTAGGAAAAAAAAAAAAAAAAAAAAAAAAATTTGGAATTACTTATGACACAAAATGAGAAATAGCTTCGATACAAAAATAAAATACCAAGGTCATTTTAGTTCATTTTTACCGATTATTTTATGAAATAAAATCTTACAGTTTCGTAAGAATGACTGTTTCCAGCAATTTATAAACGAAACAACCTGGAAGAATTTGTTTTAGCATAAGAATTCTTTGTTTTTCAAAATAGGCTAACAAAAACAAACCAATACGAAAGAATTTTTACTACAATTAGAAAATAGAATCAAACAGGTTTCCGATTCTATTATTTTTTTAAATCCTAATCATTTTTGCTGCATAATGAGAAAGTTTTGTTTGCTTGTTAATCCTTACAACTGTTACTTCACAGTTAAAAACTTTTTTTCATATATGGATTGGATCGACAAAGACTTGCACATCAGTATGATGGTCTATTTTTTTTTTTTTTCAGACTTGGCTATATCACTCATGTACCTTCTGGTAAGAAGCAGCCATGACAAAATATACCATCTCCTTTTTTCGACATATGAGGAAAATAATAGATAGGAAAGTAAGAGATATCAAGTGAAATAAATCACAATTATTATGAATGGGTCAAAAGAGGATTTTTTTTTTTAATACATGTGCTTTTATGCGGAAATTCTATAGGAACTATTGCTAAGAAAAATTTTGCTGTTAAGGACTTCCATATCTAAAATTAGCAAACATGCTTTGTGTACAACTTTGCTCCACTCAAGGATAACATATCTGAAGAAAGTACCCCCCACCACGCACAAAAGTATAAAAGAATTGCAATAAAATAACCTGAATAATTTTGCAAAATAATGAAAATTCTTTAGTTTACTTTAAAACTACTAATTTTCATATTGTTTTTTTGGTCAATAAAATAAAAATTATCCTATTCCCTATCTTTTTGTTAGCATCAAATTTTTTTAATTATTTATCATGGTGGCCAATTCCTTTTTAACTGATGTTGGAGCTAACATTTTTTTTTGTTACACATACAACTTATGAGAATTCTTTTTCTAAAAGTAAATAAACATACAATTTTGATGACACACTAGGTTTTTTGTGCGTAAATGGCCATAATTTTAGACTTTAACGGTTTTATTTCAGATTTAACAATTGAATAAATCATAACAATGAAATTTTAAACCAGATAAATCACCATAAAATACAGCCTTTTATTGAAATAAGATCGGAAGGTTGAGATTTTCGATCAAAGCATTCATTATTTTCCAGGTTCTGAAATTGTTACGAATTCGTAACATGAAAACCCCGACAAAAACTGTATTTAGAACAGTACAATAAGCATCAGCAACTAGTGTTAAAAAAATCCTTCCTCGCCTCTCAACACACACCCAGGTGCCTCTCTAACTGCTTCACTTCTTGCAATTAAGATGTAAAAGACCCAAATGTGGAAACCACATACCAACTTAAATGTCCTAAAACAAATTATATACACAAAAAAAAAATGAAGCTTATAATCAACAGATATTTAGTCTGTCAAATAAATATAAAAAAATATGAGTTTGAGGTTTGTTGTTGAGTGTATCGGATGAGTAAAAAAAAAAAAAAAGTTTAGATTGTTAAACACTTTTTACATTTACAATGTAAACTTTGGATTTGGGACGAAAGTAAAACTGCAGAGGACACTGTTTTAAAGCCCCGGGAACATTTTAAAAAGAATTTGATCAACATTTAGAAATAAACAGAAAAAGTTCATAATTTCATATTATCAATAAAAAAAAAGTCAGAAATACACCGACACACAGCTAGAGAATAATCGTTTTTTTTTTTTTATTATTCTTATTTTTCTTCTTAGAGAGATACTTTCAAACATTAAAAAAGGAAAAAAAAATGTTTTTAGTCTTAATGCAGAAAATATATTGAAATTATGAAACCAGGTTAAAATAAAAAAAAAATTTAAATTTCACAAAAATAAAAGTAGCTAAGGAAGGAGTCAAGGGCAGTCCCAACGCATTTTTCGACAAGTAAAAAAAAAAATGCTTTCTGGTCAGCGCGGCCACATTACCTGATCATCACATTGTCGTAAAACCGTACAGACGGCAAGTAGAAAATGTTGTTCCTACCCGACTAACATTCATGTTTCTCATTCAAATCTTTTTAAAAATCATAATTTAATCTCGCTCACCTTTTTGCGCAAACACAATTTTTGCATAAGCAGAAGAGAGTAGTTTTAAGTTACGTTAAAAAAAAAAAAAAAAAAAAAAAAAAAAATGAATAATTTAAAAACTAGAAGTTTCTAAAAATATTTTAAAAAAAATCTTTCCAGTGTGTCTCCTCCAAAAAAATCATTATTGAGAAATGAAAATGACAAAAAAAAAAAGTCTCTTATTTTTGCTTGTTGTTTTATTTAAAAAAAAAAAAAAAGCAGGTTTTAATATTCCTTTCAAAATTTTCAATCGAAAGTATTTTTCAGCAAATAGAATCAAACAAAAAAACTATTTTACTTTTATGAGCCAAAAATCGGAGGTTGTACGAGGTCATTTGATGTACGACAGTGACCAAAGCTAATTAGCAATTTGTAACAATTATAAATATCTAAATTAAAAGTTAATATATTTTATAAAAAATGTTTTTGGTGGATTTAAGTATCTTTGTTCCGTTGTTAGCTACGATTATTTCTGATTTAGAGTTTTAATTTTTTCTTTAAGTTTCTAATTCGCAATTTCTACGACTCATTTAAAAATATATATTTTCTTGGTTATCTTTCTTTATGATCCGAAATAATTTTCGCATCAAATACTTCTTATTGTTTTACCTAACCTCATATTCTGAACATACATTTTCAATAAATAAAAGCTGAAATTCAATATCTTTATTAATATAAAATTTACAATTTATAAAAACGAGAAAATAAAAAATATATATATATATATATATATATATATATATATAAAAAAAAAAAAAAACAACTCTCGTTTGGACATGAATTTTGCGTCAAAAAAAAAAAAAAAAAAAATATATAGCGTCCGAAGTAAAACAAATTATTATTACAAAACCTGAATAAGTATTTTACGGATATCTTTTTATTAATGTCCATTTTTCAAATTCTAAAATGTGCGATCAGAATATGAGGCAGGTTGTTTATTTAAGGAAGCCATCTCAAGGAAACAGATTCATCAGTCGTATCGGACGACAAAGTGGAAGATAAACATTTTAATGACAAACCAGAGAATAAATTCAGAGTAAAAATTTAATGATGATAAAGCTATTTATTTCTTTTTTATTTTGTGCTTGTATCCAGTACTCATTATGATAAAAATTAGACGTTTTTTTCTTGTTTGCATTTTTACAATTTTCAATAAAAATTACGTTGTTAAAAAACTAAGTCGTTTTCATAAAATATTTAGTGTTTTATTCGAAACTGTTAAAGTTTTTTTTTTTTTTTTTTTTTTTAATCGCAACGTGGATTTAACAACGAAAGAAAAAATATCTGTACAATAGCGTTTTTAAACAATTGTTGAAATGGACTGTCAATTGCTTTTTTCATTTTTGTGTCGCCTGCAAGCCAACTCCGCTGTCCGAGTAAAATTTGAAACGAAGACAATATTAGTTTTTTTTTATTTTATATATAGAGAAATGATAATATCATACAATCCTACATAATTCGTATTTTGTTTGAAGTAATCGTTAACTTTAAGAAAAAATACTAGCTGAAGAGGAAATTAGTTTCAATTTTAACACTGACTAACGAAGACGACAACATTAGTAATATTTTTAATTTTTTTAGGTCATGGAGCAAGTCTAAGGCGCAAACAATCAAAATACCGAATTGTTAAAAAGAAAAAAATACATGGTGGGGAGGGAGACAAAAATCAATGCCAAATATGAAATGAAGTTTTCTCAACACAAATGTCAACAGGCGATTCAAGAACATTCTTGTTCGAGCAGAACTGTAACATGCAGATTTTTTTCTAAAAGCATACAAATTATAGGAAAAAGCACTTTTAATAAAATGGGATTAAAAAAAAATAGTCACTTATTAGAAGAGAAAATGGGAATCGAGTAAATCACGTGGTCATGTTGTCACGAATGGATCCGTTGAAATTTGTGGTTATTAAAAAGTTCCCATTTCTTATTTTTGCTAACATAGAAACTAAGAAGCAATTAACTAGCAGTTTCAGGGTATCGAAGAAATAGTATTCTTTACAAAGCAAAGGTTAATTTTTTTTTTTTTACCGGGTTTCATATGACAAATGCTTTATTCAAAGTTGACAACCCAAGTCTTTCAATAAAGACTAAAGAGTAAAAAGACTAACGTCAAAAGGACACAATGTTTAAAAAAAAAAAATAGCTTATAGAAAAATAGAGAAACTTGTTATTCTAAATCTCAAAAACAGGATGTTTGGTCACGTGACTAAAATACACTGAAGATAAAATTGTATGGAGTGATAACATCTTTTCTAAGCAGTTTAAAGGAAAATTATTAGGACTTTTTTTATTTATTTCTTATTCACGAACCATCTCTGCTTCAACCACTCCACAATTGTGTGTGTAATATTAATTTTTTTCTGGTGTTATTTATTCAATTCATAGATTTGACGATTACAATAAACATGCAAACTGAATCATATAGGTCATACTCATATGTGATTAAAAAAAGTTTTATTTTTTGTTCCTAGCTAATAGAAGAAGGGCGTGGTAGTGTGACCCAAGTTTTGATGGATCAGATCCCCACCACCACCTTTAAGATTATATATATATAAAGAAAACAAAATCTAATGACAACGATAACTCTGTATGACAAGAATAAATAAATACTGAACACTGGCTTGAATTGTAGTCAACGAAAATATGTTAACGACTGTTGTGGAGATTATTAGCTCGATTATGGACATTCGTCAACAAGGGTGACTTATGTCAACTAAAAAATACTTTCGATATGAAAATAAAAATCCTTTAAGATTTTAAGTTATTTAAAGTTGTAAATACTTACCAAACCTGTCCGTAAGCACCACTAGCCACTGGAGCCAATTTTTGATATCTTTCTGGAACTTTCCATGTAGTTTTATTTAACTCAACTTGGTAGAAATTCTCAGTTTGTTCTGAATCAGCCATTGCATCCGAGTTTGTGAAAAAAAAAAAAAAAAACCGAGGACTAGAAATTAAACTTTCTATCCTTCTTGTCCATTAGATTTTTCGAGGACTATTACTTTTAAAACAGGCTTTGTTGTCGAAGGTGTAATATTTTTTAAGTATCTTTTTCACAAATTGGGTTTATTTAAAGTAACTTTTTAAAACATTTTACATATATATATATATATATATATATTTATTTTTTTTTTTTGGTGGGGGCACTCCACAAAAATGCAGCAGATGACGAGAAAGTCCAACCGTTGAAGGTTTTTTTCTCCTCTATTTTTAAAAATAAACCAGAAAAAAAGCTGACTAAACAATTATTTTACAGAAAAAATTTTCTACAATTCTTAAAAAAAACTATAAAACTTAAATTAAAAGTTTGTTACTTTTTTAAACTTTATGATTAAGTCACCGAAAAAAACAGAAATAATAATAATACGCTTTATTTTCTCGGGCAAGAAACTTTATAATGCTCACAACCTTTTCCTAAAACTGTAAGATTACTTGCCTGTAGTGTACACTAATAAAAAAAAAAAAATAATTAAACAAAAAAAAAAAAAAAAAAAATGAATAAAATAAATAAAAATAAGGGTTCTTAGACTGGGTTTGACGTTAGAGAAACAACAGGTCTTTTTAACAATTACAAATAAGGAAGGTCATCAAATCTTTGGATTTAAATCAATTTTTTTTGAACGCGAGAAAAATAACTGGATAAAAATTAAGAAAACAGAGAGCCTAGCTTTTTGTTGTGTTGTGATATATTGCCATGTCCTTCATTGTAGATTTCTTCTTCGACTACTTGTGAGCAAATCGGTATAACAACAGCAGGTAATAAGTTAGACGTGTGTGAAATCTGTCACTTTCAATTTTCTTCTCAAGGGACAAAAAAAATCAGTGTCCCCAGGAAGTCACACCTGGACAACCAACACCTCCTGACTGCTTCTCTTTTCTATTCCTTTTTCCCCACTCTATGGTTGACGAAAACTCCAAAAATATTCCTAGTCTCGTCACGATAAACCAGTGCCCGAACAACTTCAATTAACTAGAAATGATGGAAGTAGTAAGAGTATAAAGAGAATTCGTAAAAGAAAGAAAGAGAGGGGGAATAGTGCAGTGTGTTAGCGGACGGAGAAAGATTTTTTTTGTTATAGTAGGAGGAAGAGGAGGGTACTGGTTCTTCTACTTGGCTTGTTGAATGGTAAGGCAAGGAACAAGTTGGGTCGCCATACGCAAGCCCGCGCTTGCTTGCAACTGTTGTACTGTGTATTTCATGAACTTGCAACTGTCGGGTTAATGCAATTTTGAAATAATATCAAAAAGACAATACAATGGGATAACATGAGAAGCGATCCAGTTTCTTTTTTAGTATAGAGATTAAAAGTTATCATTTTTAGAAGAGAGTTTAAAAAAAGATTTATGATTCTCTAGCTAGTTTTTTTGACAACACACTAAAGTTAAACTAAAAAAATGTCCTGTTAAAAATGCTGACCTAGACGATATTACTTTTTTTTTTAGTAAATAAATAATGTCAGTACTTGCTGAGACAGAAGCATTTTTTTTTAGTAAGAATAAAAATATCTCTCAGCGTGTATGTTTTAATACTCAATATTTTAAATACTTAATATTTTTTTTTATTTTAGTAACGATACATAATTCAAATTTAAAATGTATCTTTTTCATAGAAGTTACTTTATTGATTAAAAACTTAAATTTTTTTAAAATATTTTTTTGTTTTATATTTGTATATTTTATTATTTCTATCTCATTTTTAAAAAATAAGACCGACTTACTTATTTAATTTAAGTTACTTTTTTTAAATTAATAAGTTTAGAATTTTTTTAAAAATTGTAAATCTACTTCATGTGAAATCTCCCAAGTGGTGTGACTATCATAATTGAATATCATCATCATCGTCGTCATATTCCTTCTTGAACAGCAGTCTATTTACAAAAATTAATTACAGATTGATAAATGTTTTAAAATATTCATGTGTAGATTTGGAGTTGATATCAAAACCGTTTCAGCAAAAATGAAATATTCATTGTGGTTAATAATTCAATTGTGAGCTGCTGTTGATAGTGTTACTGTTATGTAACCTAGTAGAGAGAAACTGGTATGCTGATGGACACTGCCAAATAATTTCCTACTGCCCTGAGAAATGTCATGAACGACATAAAATGCTACCCGTCATGGGATAGTTGTAGTAGTGAATTACCACTACATACATATATAGAACAGACAGCATGGCTGAGGCAGCAGATCAGACCAATAGAATTTGATCTTTGTGTATAAAGATTGACATACATTTCCAAGCAAAAATAAATAACAAAATAGAAACAATCTCAATTTCTAACCAATCAGAGGCTTTTCGCTTCTTTCTTGGTAACCTAGAAAATCACCCTACACTCAAGCCGCTAGTGGCTCGCTGACGGGTCGTCAAAGGCAGCACCAGTAATCCTCTGGTGGCAGGCCACCGGTGGGCCTCTAGCAGTCCAACAGTGGGCAACCAGCGTCAAACGCTAGTGGCATGCCACCCAGTAGCAGATTGGTGGCTTCCATGAAGGGATGTTTAAATCTTGTTTAAATGCATCCAAAGTGGATCCACTTTGGATCCATTTAAACAAGATTTTTTTTCTAATCAGAAGTCATAATTAAATTCTCCCACAGCTACATACAAGGATATTATATACATAATGATTTGATTGTCTTGTCATCAATGTTGTTGTGAACCACTTAAAATTAAAAACAAATTTCAATTAATTTGAGGGAAAGATCAGATGTTTTCGAAAGTCCCCATAAGATTGTTACTTCTGGGTACCAGCAGAAAGGACTAGTAGATTAGGATATAAGAGAGGTATCAAATAGTGGATGTTTGAAGTTATCTATGTATCTACAATAAAACCTTGATTTGAAGAACTAATTAGTGAGGGATGTGTGTTCTTTAAATCCCTCATTTTGTAAAGCAGAAGCAAGTTCTGTAGATCACCTTATTTAATGAACATCATTTTGTAACTTTGTTAAATCCAACACAGTTAACATGCAAAAGACCAATGTTATGTAAAACTGTATAAAATATCAAATAAAACAATCATACCTAACGTTTCTTGATTGTAATGAGAGAATTTCTCTAAATGTAATCTACACTGTGCTTTACTTTATACTCCTAACCAAGGGTTAGAAAAGGCAGGAATGAACATAAAAAGTAAAAAATTTACTTGTCATCATAGGCTAAAATTTGAAAATTCAACAAGATATGAAAAGAAAAAAATAATAATAGTTTACACACTTATTAAAACAAAATTTACAAGACACTTGAAATCTAAAAAGTTTGCAATAAATAAATTTGATGATGAGGATAAGCACTGAATGAAAGACATGTTGATTTGAAGGAATATATATATATATAAGAAGAGGTTAAATTGTAACCACATATGCATG
Source organism: Acanthosepion pharaonis (assembly GCA_903632075.3). NCBI lineage: Eukaryota > Metazoa > Mollusca > Cephalopoda > Sepiida > Sepiidae > Acanthosepion > Acanthosepion pharaonis. The sequence goes on along the minus strand of CAHIKZ030000748.1, from coordinate 983,020 downwards.
TACTAGAATTGTCCTTCCAAAAATGATGTTTTTGATGCATTCACACAAGAGTCAATGAGAGCAGTTGATTAAAATAAACAAATGATCCTGGTTACACATTAAACAACCCAAAACATTGAGATGGGTGTCTCTGTCTCTCTCCCTGTCACACACACACATATATATATATATATAAGAAATGAGACCATATTACCAAAGCACTGTGCTACTGTCAGGTGCTGTGGAAAGTTGTAAACAATGCGTAGAGCTGCCCTTGTAGCCATTCACCAAACAAATGGTGTTTGATCCCAAAAAGTGTAAGACAATGGGAGTTGCCAGAGCATGGAGTACCAGATTAAAAAGGGTCAGACTGTAGTGAAAACTATCTTAAAAAAATCAACAATTATATTTAATTTCCAGGTTATTTTATACCTAATAAGGTTGAAATGTGTCTAGTAATTTAATGCACACTCAACAAATAATTTGTTCTAGCATTTATCTAACTTTGTTCTGCAAAAATAAAGTCAGTTTGTTATGGCCCATGATATCCATGAGTGGTTCCTTAAATACAATATTCCTTAAATCAATGGACATTAAATAAAGGTTTTTCAATATAATTTTTATCTTAGTTTATTCATATTGAGTTGCTAAAAAATTCACTTGGTGATTTTTTTTAAGAGCATTTAATTTCAACCAACTTAATTAAAAAATATCACTTTTGTTGTGACAGCCATCATATCAGCAGGAATCTTCAGTCAATTGATGTTAACATTGAAGACAGAAAATGAACAACATTTTTCTATTATGCCTGTTTTTTCAAGAGTGCATTTTATGGAGAATGTGAATAATTGAACGTATATAAAACACTATAAGAAGTTTTATGCTTGTTGTGGGGTCCAAATGTCAATGTTAGACAAACCTTGCAAACATTAAAATTGGAGAAGTGACACAGGCTAAGGCAAGGATAATGAGAACAGGGAGTTTAGATAAAATATACCAGAATTTATTATTGGTAGAAAAAAAAGGAAAATACAACAGAAGAATCTGGATGTTTCAAATGCACTGGCTGGTCATGCTGGTAGTTGACTGTTGGTCTTAGATGACTGGAGCAACTCGAGTAGTGGTGAAGGTTGATAAACAGTTGGTCTATTGGGTTGGTACCAGCTAGCAGTCATAACCCAGGGCATAGGTAGTAGATAACCAGAAGATGTAGACAAAACCGCTTGGTGGGGGGGGGGTGTCAAAGGACAATCAGCAGTCATGGTGTTGAGCTGATAGCAGGCAGTCCTAGTTGAGGGTAGGTGGTTGAAACCATGGTGAACAGCAAGATGATGGGCAAAAAGGAGTGAAACCTGAATCACTGAGTGGATTGGTAGAAGACATGGTCAGTGGTAGTCAGTTGGGATGCTGGTTTGGATACTATCCAATCATCCTGGCAGCCCCACTTCATTCCAAGTACTGATTTTATGGCTTAGGAGTGTTACAACAGGGTTTTGATGCTACTTCCAGTTATAAATGAAAATCATAAAAATAATTTTAGGTTATGAAGTATAATGTAATTGGTCATAATCAAACTACAAATAGGAAAGAAATAGTATTATGGATAATCAGTGTAAAATGTCTCTGAAATGATGTACAGAATTAATAAACTTGAAGAAACTGTTCAAGGTTAAATTGAAAGAGTCCATTTGCTGAAACAAAATTAACAGAGTAGCATGTCACTATGATATACTGCAAATAGTTGAATGATGCTCCATGATTGAATGTTACTTCCTGAAGAATAATCAGCATTATGCAATGCAGGAGATAACCAAATATAATAACCAAATCAATCACTGAAAATCATTTGCACAAGCTTTGATTATATTTGTTGCTTTGAAGTACAACTTCCACATAAGTTAAGCTGAAAAACCTACAAGATCTTATTTCTGTGTGCAATTCACATCTTTAACATAGTGAAAATGTTCATTTTTTTTTTTTTTAAATAAATTGACAGACAATGAAATATGAATATTAATAACAATGTGAAATACAAGAAATCATGGTAAGTGAAATAAACCAGCACTGATCAAACCAAAGTCTGATCTTCATTCAAAGAAAGTGATGCTGGGTATATTGGGGTATTGGCTTCTTCTAGAACAACAAACAAATAATCCAAACATGTATTGCTGATTGATTGATTGATTGATTGATTGATTGGTTGGTTGATTTTTTTATGGTCACTGGATTTAACTAACACCTTTATCCACTGTGTCATGTGTCCTTGCACAGTGGATAAAAGCATTAGTTAGATCCAGTGACAGGACCCAAAGTGTGTGAGTTTAATACCTAGTTAAGATGGTGGAGAACTTGAAGAGGGGAATTAACAGGAGATAACTGATAACTGACATCCATTAGACATGGTACGTGGAACTAGAACAGTCTACCCCAGTGAGCGAAATAAAGGGTTCAGTTTGACATTTCAAACACCTGAAGAAGGCCGGAGCATACAACAGCTGAAACATTGTGATAAATATGGCAACAAAGATGAGGATAGTAGTCCGAGCAATGTAAATAGTGTACAAAAATTGTTACTTTCACCATATATTAGTATTTCACTTTCAAATTACCACTTAGGCTGGCTTTTACAATATTCAGACAATGAAATATAAATTCAATTCCCTAAAAGATGGCAAAAGCCATCTAGAGCAATTCTTTAAAGAGAAAGATAAAAATTTGGGGAGTAAATAATTATGAAGTTGACAGAAGATAGTAGAACAAAAACGGTAAATATGTCATTCAATACAATTAATGCTGAAAAAATCCCTTTTATTTTTAGTTAATAAATCAAATGAACTTTTCATACAACCAATATATCACAATCAATTACAGTCTATTCATATGGGGTCAATGATGTCACTATCCCTCTTTATTTTTAAATTTAACATTTTGCAAAAAATGGTAAGTATTTCTGTTTTTTGTTTGTTTTTTTTTCTTTTATCAATGTTTTAAAAAAGTCACATGATTGTATTGATTAAGCTGTAAAAAAAGGGAATAGTATATATAGAAAATATTCACCAAAATATGAGAAGACAAAATAAATTATCCTGACTAATATGATTCCAGAACACAGAGGCATCCCATCCTTATGATGTCTATGAAAGTTCTTATTGGAAAATAGTTCAATAACCTTGTCAAAATCTAATCTCCTTCCAAGAAGCATTCCCACTGTTTGTGTTTCTAAATTTGATCTTGGCACATTGTTGATCACAAAAACATTTTTTATTTGTTTAATGTACTGCACAAATGCTTTGTTTCACCAATTGATGTTTTTATGACTTATCAACCTTTTGTGGGTTATTTAAGGCCAAAACATTTTGGATTGTAAGAATCATTTTCTTGTGAGTGAATATTGTATTAACATTTTTTTGAGAATAACAATGATTTTTCCAAATATAAGTTCTACTATTTATTCCATAGCTGGAGGGAGAAGATGGATTCTTACCTTTTCCAAGGGTATTTGTGCATAATTGAATGTACCAAACTCAACTGGAATTTGAATTCAGCTCTTTTACTCTTCATTTTGAGCCACTATCCATTACATCATCTGCATATCCAATTGTTTCAACAACAATAACTGGAAGTGTACAGAAAAATAGGGTGTGCAATTTAAGCTGATGGAATTTATTCAAAAGATTAAATGGAGACATAGGGACAGCTTTGGGTCTACTGAATAAATGTTTTTCAGATATATCAATTCTTATTTTATTACCATTTGCCTTTCTATTTATCACAGAGTGGCTGCCTACTTTTACATGTCTTCATTCTTAGTCAAATATCTCCACAAGACACCAAATCTCCTTGCTTCACCCCTGTTTGTTCAGCCACTATAGTCCATGGAAATCATTTTTCCATCTGTACCAACATCTAATGATAACGCAAAATGTTTTGTTTGTAAATTCTCTTCCAATTCTATTCTTGACTCATCTGGAATATATTTATCTTACTTTCCAATTATAACAGTCTTTATTGTGTGTGATATGTATATAACTTCATCTATTTTTTCTGTTATCATATCTATATTGGATCCCCACAATGCATCCTCACAACAGTCCTAAAGAAATGTGCTCCTGAACTGGCTCCCATTCTCTCTAAACTCTATGCCAAATGCTTTGCTGCTTCTTGTTTTCCTGCTTCTTGGAAATCCTCTTCTGTAGTTCCTGTTTTTAAGAGCTTAGGTGAACTATCAACCTATTAGCCTTCTAGCTCTTTTTTTTTTAGTACTAGAATCTCTAATCAACTCCAAATTGGTTAAGTATCTCAGGGTTTTCTTTCAAACAGTCAGTATGACTTTCACTTCTTGAGGTCAACTGCTGATGTGTTAATGGTTATTGCTGAAATAACCTGTCAAGCTTTAGATAAAAATGGTGGAGCTTGGTCTGTTACTTTGGATATTTTGAAGGCATTTGATAGGGTTTGGCATGCTGGTCTTCTTCACAAAATTGGTTTACTGTGTCATGCTAGACAATCTTTTTATATATTTATAAGTCTACTATTCATCCATACATTGAATATTGCTGCCACAATTTTGTATTTTTATACAGAATAAATATATTGAATATTGCTGCCACATCTGGTCTGGTGCTTCTGCTAAGTATTTAGATATTCTTGATAATTTCCATAGAAGAATCTTCAATGTTTTTGGCCATCCTGGCTTCAGTCACTTTCCCACTGCTCTAATGTAGCATCCTTGTGCATTTTCTAGAAATATTTTCATGGCAATTGTTCTGATGAGCTTTCCTCTTTGGCACCTCAACTTTACAAATTTAAGCACAGTACTAGATTGGCAGCTAGGTCACATCATTTTACAGTCAAAATTGCTTGATGTAACCATAATTTCTATGCTAACAGTTTCTTCACTTGCACTTCTGGTTTGTGGAACTCTTTCCCAGCTTCTTACTTTCCAGTCAAATTTGATCTTCAAAAATTCAAATGCTATGTTAATCATTATCTTCTCTGTCTTTATTTCCTGTTCTTTTATTGTCCTTAATACTGTTTTTTTTCTCTTATTTTTTCACACTCAGTAACCTCTTCTGTCTTGCTTGAGTGAAATGATTATAAAAATTATTGCATCCAGCTCCCTATCTCAAATATTCTCACATGTTTCCAACAATACAATCTAAAAGAATGTAGAATATATTTAACAGTACTGCCTCTTCTCTCCTTAATTTGTCTGCAGGCACTTTTCTTTCTTTTCACGTGGAGTGGGAGAACAACCCCATTGGCTAGTTAGAAATGTACATGTAGATGTGTTTAATAAAATATTTTAAGTTTAATATTTCCATTGTTGATATCTTTCATCTCTGGATCCCAAAAACATTTCACTACCCAGCTGCAAGAGAAGAATGCAAGTTTATTATCAAGCAATCACCGTTGCCCAAGACCACAATATAGACATATCTGGTGCCATGACCAGGATCCCTCAGTATGGGGTAGGGCACAGAATGAGGGTTACAACACAACATGGAAAAGTTTGGAGATGATTTTCAGACTGAGTACTCAAATAAAGGGAATATGAAAAAAAAGTAATCTAGACATAAGGACAAAAAAAAAAAAAAACTCAATTGTAAATATGATGATATTATTACATTCTAATGGTCATACATACACACTAAATAGGAAGTAATGATAAAAAATGAGAAAAAGAAGTAAAAACAGTAAATGAACAGGGTTTAAGGGACAAACAATGAAAAAAGGGCAAATAGGGAAAAGAAAGAAAGAGGGGACACAATGAACACCCACACGCATGCATACACACTGGTATGACAATGTCAATTTTGATGAAAGATTTTAGTGAGAGACTGATTTTGTTGTTTTGTTTTGTCTTTTTATAAAAGTTTTGAACCATGTGCAAAGGTCTATTGTTGATTGGCTTGCTGTAATGTTGTATATTTGGCAGTCTGTGGCCACATAGAGGCCTGAATTTGTATACGTAATGTAATTGAAAATTGTTTTGAAAAAGAAGACTGACAGAATTCTGTGATAGGGCATTCCCACTGTGTACTGTTAATGAGTTGAAAACTTTTGTGACTATGGTTTTGCGTGCATTTAAGTTTAGGATTATTTTGTTAATTGTAATTAACTGACAAATGATTGTTTTTTTTCACTTTTGTAACAAACTGTAGAATTTTTTATTTTAAGATCTATGTGTGTCCTTTTGTCTTCATTGGTTGAATAATTAAGTTGTTAATTGATAAATTAATCGGAGTTAATTTTTTGGGGAAAAATTAAGTCAGTTAAATGTTGTGGGAATAAGTAGATTCGGCTTGCATAGTTTCAGATTTCTGAATGTGTTTGGGTCTGTATACTGGTGGTGGTGGGGGGGGAATACTCATACCTGACTATGTAGATAGGGAAACCGGACAATGTTTTGGTAGAATGGGAGCTGTACGCTATGTAATATTCATACAGAATGAATATATCCCTAAGATACCCCCAGAGCCTAGGAAGGCCTCTAACGATGAAAAGGAATTGGTCAGGTGGCTTGTGGAATGCCAGGTCGTGCTAGACAACTAAGAGAAGAAAACCCTTGTAACCACAGTAAAGTAAGTAATGGATTAGTTAGGAGGTGCCAAGTGGGTGTGGTTGTTTTCCCTGTGGGGGCAGCCAAGGGCAAAACGAACTGAGATGATGCAAGATGAGTTTTGGCACACAGAAACAGATGGTTAATAATAGTAATTATAGAAAATTAATGGTGGTAAATTTGTGAAAATTTGTTCAAGTAAATCTGGTAATATGCAAATAACAAAGTAATTAATTCTTTGGGGTTGAATAAATAGGGTGATAATGGACTGTGTATGCTATGTCACTGTGAGTAAGAAATGCATGTGGATCATAGTATATTTAAAGTGTAAAATTTGTTGATGTCTTTCATCTCTGGAACCCAAAAACATTTCGCTACCTGACCATGAGAGAAGACTGCAAGTTTATTATCAAGCCATCACCATTGCCCATTCCAGAATGAGTGGGGTATACAACACAATGAAAACTTGGTGTGTTTGTTTCACATATACAAAATTGTCTGTATTAAGTTTTTGTAAGTTGCCCAGAGTTGTCCATTGTCCATTGTCCTATTCTCACTCCTGAAATATTAAATGATCTTTTGACTCCATCTACTCTAGATCCAGCCTGACACATGTCAATGAATAGTAAGTAAATCAGATGACCATTTCACTTATATTGGTGCCAGTATGTACCCAATCCAACTTTCAAAATTGTTGCAGGTTTTAAATTCTACTCCTCTGTTTGGTTAAAAATAATCTAGAGGAGGAACTCACTTCTCAATCCTTTTTTCCATGAAATTCCTTTTTTATTACCTTGAATCAGACACAGCATGGCCAGAATCAGGTTTTGAAACAAGTCCTATCTGAACATCATATTGCTTGAAAATGTCTTTGCTCTAGGCAGTGGAAAGTTACAGGGGTCATATTTGTTTTTCACAAAAACTTTTATAATTTTTTAACCAATTTATATATATATATATATATATATATATATATATATATATATATATATATATATGAATCTCATCAAATTTGTTGGTTTATTTGTTAGTTTAGGCTAAATAGTCACACTAAATGTTTGTAATTATTTCATTTAGAGACTTATATATGTGTGTGTGTGTGTGTTTCGGATACATTATTTTCTAATCTGAGAGCTTATGAAAGAAAAATAATAAAAAAAAAGGACATTTTCAAGATTTAGAAAAACACAAATGGAAATTTTCAGTGTCTTTATTTGTTCTTTTAAATAATTCCCCCCTCCAATTGAACAAGTTTTCAAACAAAACAAAACCCTTTTTTAAAGAATGGACAGTAGATGTTCTTTTTTGAATTTTTATTTTACAATTAAAATTTTATTTACATTGTTTGAATTCTTGTCCTCATCTTTATTGCCATATTCACAACATTTCAGTCTTTGTATGCTCCAGCCTTCTTCAAATGATTGGAATTTTGAACTGAACCCTTTATTCTGTCCACCGAGGTAAATTGTTCTAGTTCCATGTGCCATGCTTCTTCCAGATGTCTCAGTTATCTCCCTTTAACTCAAGTAACCAGGTGTTGAACTCACAACTCTTTGGGTCAAGTCACTGGATCCAAGCAATGTTGGGCCAGTGGTGAATTGTGGGTTCAATACCAGGTTACTGCAGTGGTGAACAAAAATTTGGTGAGTTGAGTTAAAGGAAGATAACTGAGACATTTGGAAGAGACATGGCACATGGAACTAGAATACACTAACCCAGTGGACAAAATAAGGGGTTCAGTTTGAAATTCCAATCACCTGAAGAAGGCCTGAGTATACAACAATTGAAACGTCATGAATATGCCAATAAAGATGAGGATAACAGCCTGAACAATGTAAATAATAACAATACTTCATCTCAGAAATATAGACAGAAATTAAAATTTTGCATAGAAGTTCACTTTTCGAAATAATTTTGCTGATTTAAATTTTAAATAATTCAAATTTTAAAAACAAAGTTTTTTAGAGAATATACAGCATAAAATTTAGCCATATAACAATAATCATATATATAATAATATATAATAATAATATAACATATAATCAATAATCCCAGCATTTTTTATGGGCATTATGCTATTTCTAACCTTATATCTTCCAACAAAGTAAATAACTGGATCCAAAGTAATTATCATGTTATGGCGGAACCTGTACAGAAACAAAGTGATTTATTTGTCAGTTGGTTACTTTAGACTTCTGAAACAAACTGGTAATAATGCATCCTTGCTCGAGTTCTAAGCAGTAGAAATATTGACATGTTTAGCTATGTGTTGAATATATATATATATATATATATATATATATATATATATATATATATATATATATATATAGCATAAGTGTTATCAGGGCAGAAAGTGAGATTAATGAACTGAGTTCAAATTCATTTTTGCATTAATTGAAAAGACATAAATTCATTCTCTTTTTCCCTATCAGCTATGAGGTGAGTATTCTGGGATAGTAGCAAGTCCAAAAGAAAATGATGGAGAAACCAGCCCACCCTCTTTCCCAAGAAATCAGATCAATTCAAAAATAATAAAGAAAAGGAAGCTCTGAAGAATCCTGATTTTCTGCATCCTGAATGACATGACATTAAAAAATAATGTTGAAATTCTTCATTGACTTTAAACTACGGTAACAAAGTTTAAGATTTGTAAACACCTCAAATTTTCTTTGGTTAGAAATTAATCTTCAGTCTTCTCAGGTTGAAACAAAAAGTACTATGGAAATTCAAAATTTGCCAAAAGCAAATTAAATTAACAAGTTTTATTAGTGTAAAAAGGATGCCAGAAAAGTACAGACAATTTTTTTTAACAATGAAAGGGTTCAACAAATTTTGAATGGGAAAAATTTTTACAGCTTGTATTTCTTTATATAAAATAAATTAGCTGCTGATACAAAGGGAAATACATTAACCATCTATTGCTTACAAACACAACTTTATGAAACTTGGTCCAAGGAGAACCCCAAAAATCTTATATTTACAAAAGTCTTTCAAAGGCTTTTGTAAATATAAGATAGGTGTATATTTTCTCTGATTTAATATTCAGAATGAGTCTCTGATTTAATATTCTAAATGAGTCTGTGAGGGCAAACAGGTGCATTTTTTTATAGCCTAATAGTAAAAGTTAGTTTAAAAGTGTAACTATTTAATAGGATGATGAAGAACTATACTCTAACATTGAACATTTAATAATTTTTTCCCCGGCTTCCTAAAATCCTCTGTTCCCCTGACCATACACTGTCAGTGAACTTGTGTATCTCACTGTTCATTTCTCCCTCTCTATTTTTTGTATGTTAATTTTTATCTTCCTTCTAATTTTACCATTCTGTTATTTCTAGATTCTCACCACCTTTTCTTCCATTGCTTTCAAACTTCACACCTTGAAACAAAAAAAAATAATCACTGTAGCCTTGGAATCTGTCCCTTTGCAAAGTACCTCCCTATTGCATGAAGGAGGGAGACATCAAAGTCAAGTCCTGATGTTTGCAGCATGACCAAGGTACACATGTAATTTTTTCAAAATCATCATCATCATCATCATCATCATCCTCTTGACTTTTGTATTTTGTAATCATAGGGCTGATCCAAATGCAGAAGCCACACTAATTCTTTTCCACAACAGTCTATCAATTAACAGCAGCCATCAGCAATTCTGGTACAATCATACCTGTCCATTGATTGACATTGTCCAGCCAGTTTTGGTGTTGGCATCCTCTTCTATGTCTAATGGTGCCTTACATGATGGTCATGCACAGGCTGTTGTGCCTTGTAACATGTCCAAACCACACCATTTTTCTCCATTTGACAGTGGCGAGAAGAGGTTCCTGGTGTCCCACAAAACTTTCAACCCTTTTCCACACAAACTCATTGGTTTTTTGTTCCCAATAGAAAATGCCAAGGAGTTTTCTCATGCATTTGTTCTCAAATTGTCATGCGTCACATTTTTTATGAGTTTCTTTCTTCAAAATTTTGTATCAAACAAAAATATTAATAATTACTGAAAGAGGTAATACAGTCACCAAATAATTAATAATTCTTATAATCTTTATGAGACATTTTTGTAATCCTGCTTGGGTCAAAAGAAAATATGAAGCTAATGGACGAGATACCAGGGCTAATCGTATTATCACCATAGAACAACAGCTTAATCCAACCTAAGTACATTCATCAGTAAGTTGATGCTCCTCATTTGGGAGGCAAAAGGATGAGAGGACAGGGCTTTTGCTTGGGGTCACATCCTTTATTGTAATCTTTGAAAATTACAACCCACCCACAACTACAAATGCATACTGTAAAAATCCTTAATGACACTTTGAATAAAGTAAGAAATAAATCCTTATTAATTTAGCAGTATAAAATTAGATTCACTGTCATAAGATCAATTGTTGAGTTGAGAATAAATTTATTATTAAAAAATGAAATTTAATGAGCTTCTAACTTTGATAATCATTATACTATAAACATTTTCCAGAAGAAATTTGCTCAAAATGATATCTGCCATTTTGGAATAATGTACAAATGTGAACAAACATTTTCAGCTATGAAACTGATTAAAAAGAAAATGATCAAAATTTAAAGCATTCTCTGTTCTTCTCATTAATTAATTCTAAACATTATAAGTTTGGCAAAATAACAACTGACTTTAAAAATTTCATTAAGAGATGTAATGCTCATCTTGTTTTTATATTAAATCAATAAATATCTTTTCCATTGTTATCCTGGATTTTGAAATGTTTTGGTGAGAAACTGAAGAAATTTTTACCAAATTAGTTTCTTCAGGCTCAGAAAATAAAATCCTTTCCCAAATGACAAAACAATCTTTTCTGTAATTTAATATTATATACTGCATATGGTTGCAAGACTAAGAAATGAAAAACAAAAATATATTGCCAGTGAGGTGGGGAGAAAAGAAGAGATGATATGTTAAAATAAAATTAACTGTATTACCAAAAGGTAGGATGTTTCTTGTATGCAATTGATGAGACACTTGTGGGTGAAGGTGTCTGATCTTGAAGATGGGAGAGTTGGTTGTATACTGGCACACATTGAAGCTTGCATCAGGTCAGTTGACTGATAGTCCACTGTGAACTGTCTTGAGGGTTGCCAAGTGGGTCCTTTTAAGCAGCAGGGTTAATAGATGACTCAGCATTTTTGTCTTGTTTTTACTGTAGCAGCAAAGTTCATGATTGGTTCTGATGTTTAAATTTTATTTTAATTTTGTTATTTGTTCTGTGAGTCAGATGAGATGCTTGGGGATCCTGTGCAAAGGGCAACTTTTATTTTTAATTCTGCCTTTGTAGCATTCACATCCAGCCAACAGGTTTTGAAGAACTTTCATAGATTTGAAAATAAAATTACACATGTTATTAAGTGGACAGATTCCCCAAAATTACTAACCTCATTCCTTAGGGGACTTTGTTTTCTGAAATTGGAGAACTGAAAATTAATTTTATCAAAGAAAAGGGATTTTCTTATAGAAATATAGTGCAAAAGGGATTTTAACTATAGCAATGCATAGGAAGAGAATTTTGCTGTAGGAATGCATTGAATGATAATTTATTTAGGCAACTCTAATAATGTCATGGTCACATTTATTGTGCACTCATTGTAAGCAAAGGTTACTTAGAAATGCTATTGAAATTTCTACTGCACTCACTGTTGTACTAGGTACAGTTTTATTTCAAATCCATTCGAGTTGGAAATTTTAGAAAGAAATAGTAAGAAAACATCAATAAGTGAGTGGATATCAGTGACTGAGAGGGAACAGAGAGAAGGTACTCAGAAAGATTTAATGATGATTTCAGTAATAGTGGTGGGAGTATACAATTTCATCTCTTGTAGTGAGAGAATGCATTGATAAATTGCCAAAAATTCCATCCATAAAATTCTTTACAATCCTTGCCAAAAATCCTATTTGCATTGGGTTGCTACTACTGCCAGAACAATAATTCCATGACAAGAACTGAAGACAAAATTTTTGTTGACATTTTCCTCTTCTATTCAATGTTACCATTCTATTCTGTAACTCATTCATTAATATATTCATTTTATTAATTTCATACACCTGTCACCTTTTTTCATTCTTTTCTTTTTTCTCTCTTTTCTTTCCTTCTATTTTTCCATAAATCTTTATCATGCTTTCTTTTAGGACAAGGTTATGACTCATCCCATAAATATTGTGTTCTTCTCTATAAATGATCTTAATATCTTCTAAACTGGATTTGTAAATTTTACAAGCTTTAAGGCAATTCAAATTTAACTTTCATTTGTATGTAAGAATATTTATATTTTGGTAGGCTGCTCAGACATTATGGTCAGGGCATTTTTATTCATGTATATCTAGTTTTGGTCATTTCCATGGAAAGTAAATATAAAAAATATATTGTAAATGTAATTGTATCAGCTGCATGTTCTTTCCTCTGCTTTACTGTCAGTGCTAACAATGTTCAGTCATGATCAAAATTAAATTAATCCAGTTCTCTTTTGTCTCATTCTCAGAGTCAGGAATGCCTTACAAAGTCTCATACACATTTATAAATTTACTAGGAAGACCTGTGAAAATTTCATGCTTTTCTTATTTTAATTTTCTGATGGATCTTAATCTTAAGTTAATGAATGAGAAATCTCATGGCAAGTTCTATGACAATAGAAATTCCCTTATCGTTAAATATTTGAGCTTAACAACTTTAATAAAATAACAATTATAAATACTGGTCATTATTTTAAGAAGTGGGTAGAAATGAAAAGATTTAAAATTGACAATTTTTTCCATTTCACTGAAACAGTTGTTTAACACTATCTTACCTTCTTTCTTTTATTCATTTTCTCACTGAAACCAAACAAAACAGCTCTTTTGTTTTTCTACACAGTCAAAACAGAATAGTCCCTTACTGTCTTATAGCTGTTGCCAGATGTTAAACACTTTTATTCTACCTTCTTTCTTTCTAGCCAAATTCCCAATTTATGAACATTTCTCTTAATAATAATTTTAAAATATTTCAGCAGATGATGTTATTTTATTTATGGTAACTGGATTTTTGGCGATTACCTTATTCAGTTTCTGTTGTTTGATACTGTGCATCTGAAAAATGGCACTTTTATTGCAGCTATTGCTTCTCAGCCTTTTGGCTGGGAGTAAAGTAAAGCATCTACCCTTAGGTGGATAAACTACATTTCATTTCTCAGCTGTCTGTCATCGGACAGAGCGTAACTGAAAGTATTATTCAGTATCTCACTCATTGCACCAAAGAGGAGAGATTGGTAATAATACCAGTGCCATCAATGGTTACGGGGTCTGGGCTAGTTTTGGACCTGGCCTGGGTGCATACGTTTGGGTTCCCCCACATTAAACTGACTTTGTGTCACACCCTGGCACCAAGAAAATACAATCACTTCTCAGCCTTTTAGCTGAGATCAAAGTGTAGTATCCGTTCTTATCAGTTTTATCTGATTCACTCTCTCTTCACATCTATCTTCCCTTCATGTTCTCACTGAAACCAAATAGTGTCTTTTCTCCTCATTCCAGACAATCAAAATGGAATATTTCATTATTTATGATGTAAACTAATGAAGAGAGGGACTAGCACAATTATAATAAGGTGCTGATGTCTTCTGATATTGGAATTTGATTATCTATCAAGGAAAAATGACAAATCACTCATTTCAAAATATGTCACCATTACATGGAAGTCATTGTTGCTTGAGATAGGTCTACAGCATATATACTCCCTTTTAAAGCCACTTGGATTCAGTTGAAAACATATTTGGCCACATCTAAATGGCCAGTTTGGAAAGAGTTAAAATCATATCTTGAAAATATTGATTTTACTCAACATTTAGAGAAATTAGTTCAGTATAAAGAAAAAAAGAAACAATAAGAAAACTAGAGAAAGAAAGAGATTAAATACTGTGTGCTATTACTGATAACAGGCATTCTGGTCTTTCAAACACATTAATGAAAACCTAGCTTTGATGAGAATTGAACCTGGTTTTTTTACCTTCAATGCAGTATAATACTTTGCATCCAAGAGATCAGGACTTTCTTTTATAGCTTATATCACATTTCCCCTTTCTTTACCCATATTAATTTGGGCTCTTGTTACAGATGAAAAACTTCATAGTTTAATTTCTGGGGTATTTTCATTATTAATTTCTGCATATGGACTATTGTTCTCATCTTTGTTGTTATTACAAGGTTTCAGGCATAAGGTGCTTGTTGATCTACAGGGAATTTCGAAATAAAACCTTTATTTAATCAATAAGGGTAGATTGTTCTCATTCTACTGCCCATGTCTTTATTTTTATCTTGGGTTGAAACAAAATAAGTGGATATTTTTGTGTTGCATTAGTACAGTTGATTTTTTTTTTTTTTTTGCATTGTTTCCTTCTCTTTATACATACATCTCTGTACCATTTTAAAGACTTGTATCTTCTCTTTTAGGTATTATTGAAATTGATTAATTTTACTTTTTTATAGGCCTTTAGAGTAAAACTGAAGAAAGATAATTTTCATGTTATCATGCTCCAAAAGTTAAAACTCAGCCATTGCATTATGTAAACCACTCATAATGTTAACACTGTTTGAGATTTGGAGTTAGCTTCAGATCATACAAAATTGGTGATTTGGATCTTCAAGATGAACTTGGTCATAGTTTCAAGTCCTCGCTTAATAATGAGGAACTGAGGGTAGCTGTCAGAGCTCATTCAGAAATAAATATTCCTCATAATATGACAACACTTGCAGTAGCCCACACAATAGACATTAGACACAAACCAAGAAAGTGAACAAAATAAAGTGGAGGTGCCATGAATTGACTGATGATCAGCAGTTTAAAAAAAGTAAATTGCAGTAATTTGCTTTAAATAAATAAGACTTGTATTTATAGTGTGCTCAAAATGTTGCTAATGAAAAATACTTTATAATAATCACTGGATTAATAAAATTGCCTCTCCTTCCAAATAAAGTCTTCGCCCCAGAGAGATCCTAGTCAGATCATTATTGCCAAGTCCTATTGTTAGAATTTGGAACTGATGCATAAAAAAAATTTCAAACATTTTGGCTGAAAATAGAAATTGGTCTTGTTTTATTTTGGAGCAGGATAATATAAAACCTCATACAACACAAAACCCTTTGCAAAGACTAATGTATTTTATTGTCCTAATAATCTGATATGCCCCGCTACCAATTACCACCTTTTGCAGGCCTTAGATGCATGCAAAAGAATAAGAAAAAAACATTAATAAGTGAGAACAATAAGAGAAGAAAATACTCATAACAACAGATGTACAGAAATGCAGACCAAGTTAAAAATACTTTGCGACAGTTTATCAATTCCCATAACTTGTTTGTATTGTGTGGGAACAAATTCGCTGCCAGATTGTTAGCAACCTTGAGTTTGAGCACAAGTTGAGGTTTTAAATTTTATGGTTCAAAATTGCCAATTTATTCCAATCTGACAGCACTGAAAATCTTATTAAGCATACTTATAACAGCTCAAGGGAAACAACTCCCTCAGAAAATTAGGAACAAGTGATGATTTAAACTGGAGATAAATTTCATTATCCTCGTCTTTGTTTTTATCCTGCCTGCTGGCCTTCGAGAGTGCTTCAGTAATTTCAAAACTATGCCCTAAGATGACATTACCAGATGATATATAAAACAGGTGCACAGCATCCTTTTGTTGAATAATAAGAGCTAGATATAATTTATTAATATACATTGTGAAACTCAACACCATTTAGGAGTTTCAGCTCAAAACTTACATTTGGCTTTTAATACCTTGTATATAAGAATTTTAAAGGCTTGCTAGTAATTGCTTCATGATCAGAATAGATGGATTCATCAACTATATGGTTTCTATTGAGAGGGTGGAAAGAAGTTCTGATCAAGACTAGATTACTGAATACAGCACACATCTAAGGAAAGTTTAAGATATTATCAGTAAAAAATGTTGCAATTAAAAAAAGGTTTGAATAATTTGTAGAATATTTCATCTGAGAATTTCAGATGACAGCAATATTATGGGGTACAAGAGACAAGGAGTAGGACTTAATTAATCCTACTCCTATATAAATAAATGTGCATGTCAGTGTGTCACACTTTTTCAACTTTACTCTGTCTTTAAATTAAGTGGTGGCAGAAGAATTATCGTTGAACATTTAAAAGGTAAGCATAAATGTTAATGTAATACTTAAATGCAGCAATCAATTTTGAGTTCTTCTGTAGTTTATTGTTTCCTATCGCATACGGCAGCAGTATGCCTCACAAAAAGAAATCTCTGCTAACAGAGAACCAGACTGCAATCAAAAGGCTGCAGCTAGGAAAAGAAAGTCCTGTGCAAATGAAAACCCAGATCAAATGGCAGCTAGGAGAGCTTCCAATGCTGAGAATATGCAAAAACCTAGGGACTCTCACTCCTGAATAAGTTAAAGGCCCAATCAAGAGCCCTCTGCAGGGGGTAGCTTAATTACCACCCAATAGGATGGCTTTTAAGATAGTAATATAATAATGGTATCAGTCCTTTATATGATCTTCCAACATATTTGTTGTTGCCTGTGGTAAAATTTGGAGAGATTTTCCACTTCCAAATTAAAACAGCAACTAAATAGAAAATTTTTATTTAACAAAAAAGTTTCAGACATCAGCAGGAATAATTCTTTATAGATTTTAGAAATTATAACAGTTTTATCAGACAATATTATTTATGAACAAATAAAAAATAAAAAAATGCTAAAAATTAACAAATATTAATTGGTAAAAGCCAAGCTCACAAGAGAGATTAGCAACTTCTGAAATCTTAGGAGAAAACCTACAATAAGACAAAGAAAGACAAACAAGAAAAACAAGAAAAACAAAAAGGAAATTCGTTTGTAGCATTTTTATTTATATATATATATGTGTGTGTGTGTGTGTGTGTGTGTGTGTGTGTGTGTGTGTGTGTATACACAAAGAAAAAATGTTGATGCGAAAAAGACAAAGAGGAAATAAAATAACCAGGCTTCCATTGTGAATCAGAATCTGAGTAAATTTGATTTCTGATAAATTTATTTAAAATAGATTTGCTCTCAGATTTTGGCATAGAAAAAAAAAGTTTAATAAGAAAAACTGTAAAATTTAATTTCTTTAAATGTCCCCAATTATTTCAATGAAAACAAACCAAATAATTTGAAACAAGAAGCTTTTGTCCCATGCATTGACTTGGGAGGAATTAATTTGTAATTCTTTGCTACAAAGAGTCATTGACAACAGAATTTTAAGGTACTTTCCCAATTTACATATTTGCACACACACATAAATAGTGTTTGTACTAATCTGTACATCCAAATTATTACATGCAGCATTGATTAAAAGATTAGAACTTATCATTTGACCGTATATAAGCAACAACAAAATTAACTCTTTTCTTATCTGTAACCCTTATATGTTAACAGAATTTGTTATGTAGATCACTATATGAGTTCTCTTGAAGATGATTGGTCAATGAAAAAGTGAATCACAGTTCAAAGTATTTTCTTTTTATAGAGAGGATTTGTTTTACTCAATTGGTCATCAGATCTTGTCATAAAAAGATCTGAAAAGATTCATAGTGTCAATCAATTATCATCATTAATAAAATAAAATCCAGGTAAAATAGTTAAACATTTTTCACCATTACAAAAAAAAAAAAAGAAGAAAAAAAAAAAAGGTAGACACCTTTTTCTTTCCTTTCTGCCATTAATTATCACTCATTTTTCTCTCCAATATGCCACCTCTTTGAAATTGACCCATGTCTTCAACTAATTTTTAGTTGATGTTATATCAGATAATTTTGTATTTGTTAACAAGACGTGAATTATTTTATCTCAAGTAAAATACTTAAACCCAAATTCAATGTTAAATAAAAATTAATTTTGGTTAAGTTTTAAATATTTGTTTTATTTACAAAAGATTCCCAAAGTCCCTTATAATTTGAAAAGAGTAAAATGATTTCTGTAGTTGTTGAATGTGTGAACCTCATTTTATTTTAGAAAGGGAAGAAAAAAAAATAACATCAGGCTCACCTTTAAATGCCAATGCAGAAAAGATAGATTTTTATTTTTAAGGGAAGTCATTTGTATTTTAAGTATCCCCAAAATAAGAGCCATCAAGCTGTTTTCCATAGTTGAAACTCCTATCAGCACTGGCTTACACTTCCCAAGCATAAATCCACATGATTTATTTACGATTTTCACCAATAATGCGGAGGATGTAGAGGAACAGATTGATTATATCCAAGTATAGGTTGATGGAAGCCACAATGTATTCCTCAGGCGAAACCTTGTGCATCATCATGTGAGTGTCATATATGATGAATAGAGAGAAGATAAGTGCCCCTCCAATTGACAGGAGGCGATCAATTGTGACAGTTGGGAAAAACAGCTGAAATGAAATGTAAGTATAAGATGAGCAAATGAGAATAAAACTGCAAGCAGAAAAAGAAAGAAAAAAAAATGTATTTTGATATGAGTAGAATATGAGGATATAATTGTTTTACTTCTAAGTCTAGTAAGAGATGTAATGAGAACAAATGCATCTTTTGGAGAATTACAAAACACAAGATGATCATATGTTAGAACAATTTTTTTAACAAAATTTGAATTAATCACATGACAAAAGAAAAATTTAATATATTAAAAATTTAATCTTATCATTATGGTAATTATGTTAATAAAGCAATTATTAATTCATCCAATTATAACATCTTCCACTTTAATTGAAATATTTTGAACAAAGCCCAAAAAAAAACATTTAAAAAATAAGGTTCTCCTTTTAAAAAGAGAATTAAATGTCAAATCCCCTATGGAAAACTAGATATTTAAAAATTTCTGTAAATGTTACCAAATAGAAAATATAGTCATTGATGCTGTTAGTTTTTTTTAAATGTACTGAGTCCCCAGGCCCCACAATTGGTGATTTGGTGGGTCCCTGGGAAATTCAATGGGTCCCCAAATAAAATTTATTAAATTGTTGTGGTAAATGGCAAGGCTACAGACTAAGTTGTTTTTTTTTTTTTACCATCATCCCAAAAAAACAATTTTAATCATGCGGAATCACTTAAATTGACAGAACCTCATTTTTTTTCTTTTTCTTTTAATTAAATAAATTCAATAGAAAAATCTGTCTATGTCTAAATTTTATCAAATGAAATATATATCTATAGCAATGCTAAAAAGTGTAAAGAAAACATTCAATATTTTAAAATATGTGGCTTTTCTTTTTTTTAAAATAAAATGAAATGTTGAACAAAATATTTTCAAAAATTCATATTTTTAAAAAAATATTTAATGAAAATTAATCTTAGATTTTGTCTGTAAATCAAAGAGAATAAGTTAAAGATTTAATATTAATCATATTTTTATAATTCCTGAATTGTTAGATGAAGTATTTTCAGAATTTTTATAGTTTTTTCCCTTTCATCTTTAGTGTTTCTGCCAAAGTTTATGTCTTTATTTTCATTCACACTGCTTACTTTATTAGATAAAGAGTTTATCTACCACAGAATGTTACAGTTTGTAATACATCTATTTATCATCTCTCAGTTGCGTCTCTGTCTTTGAGCAGAGTGCACATCAAAGGATAGAGTTGCGACTGAGGAAAATTATACTGAGAGGTGCCCAGCCCTGAGGAACAGCTGCTCGAGGCCACGCCCTCTCATTGCACTAGAGAGAGGGATCAGTGCTCACACCAAGGTCAGCGCAACCGACAGTTACAGGGGCTGCAGGCAATTTTTGTTCCTTGCCCGGGTGTATGTGCTTGGGTACCTAACTCAAAAAAGACCTTGTGTCACAACTCGTCTTAGTGGGGAGACAGAGTAAATACCTAGAATGTTACAATGAAGAGCAATAATAATAACAACAACAACAACAATTCTATTTTGTTTAGTGTTCAAATGGAAAAAGAACAAAATAATAAAGGAAAATTAACACAAATAAAATAATAAAATGCTGAGAAGGAAGCAAAAAAATTTCAGAAGAAAAATTTTGTGAAAAAAAAAAAAAAAAAAAAAAAAAAAAAAAAAGATTAACTGGATAACATGCTACTTTGTGGTTAAAATAGCAGGAGGAGAAATAAATAAAAACCAATAAAAATTTTTTTAAAAAAAATCACCTGCAGAAATCCAGCCAGAATCAGCACCCACAAAACAGCAAAAAGGCTGAAGGGATAAAAATAATAAATTTATGAGAAGTGTTTCAATATAATTCTTGATACAAGTTGTAATGAACAAGCTCAATAAAGAAACTCTTGAATATACTCATGTTGGCTGACCAACCTATAGAAAAATGAACTCTAACTTGTAAGAGCTCTGCAACAATAAAAAAGAATCGAGTATATATGAAGGAATGCTCATCCTGACATGTGTGGAAGAAAATCCTAGAAGCTATTCACAATAGATATCAATGATCTTCAGTATAGTGGCCAGGAATCAACAGAAACATAATTAAATGAGTCCAGACATATACCCAGCAAACAGGCCAAAACAGAGGAAAAAAAAAGCTCTTAGCCAAATGCCTTTACCTGAATACCTATTTCAAATGGTTGGTGCAGACTTCTGTGAAATAAAAGGATTGTGACCTGTACTGGTGGACTATTTCTCTAGATATTTATAAATAGTATGACTACTGAAAATTAATACAACTAGTATTATTGGGAGTGGGAAAAATAGATTTTAGATAGATATTTTTAGATAGATTTTATATTTTAGATAATTTTAGACAGGATATTCCAATGACACTAGTAACTGACAACAAAAATTCAAAGATTTCAGTAAAGCCTAGAATTTTGCATATGTCACCAGTAGCCCATATTTTCCCCAAGAAAATGGAGAGATGGAAAGAACAATACAAACTGCTAAGCACATTCTGCAGCAGAGCTCTATGTTTTTGGCTCTATATGCACAGATAGCCATGACAACCTCACCAACAGAAGTGAGTGAGCCTAGCCAAACTTGTTTTTGGGTATCAACTGTGGACAATGGTGTCTACACTGAAGTTCAACTTTGACCTGCAGCTGATTGATAAGAATGTAATTCACCAGTGCAACACCTGAGCAAAGAATGGCTACAAGAAATATTTTGACAGATGTCATGGAGACTTGGTGATATTGTGCTTCAGAAGTTGGGTCACAAACATTGATGGTCAAAACCGGTGACAGTACCAAGCCAGGATTCACCTCACTCCTTTTTGGTGCAGACCTCAGATGGTGTATCATTCAGGTGAAGCTAGAAACACCTTTGTCTGTCTTGTGGTGCATCCAATCTTCAGAGTGGTCTCAGTGAGTCAGCAGACCCTGCTTGCTTCCATCCTTCAAACATTTTAACTACTGATCAACTAAATATTTCCAAGGCTCCTGTCAGCTAAAGTACCTCTCACTTCCAATGTATTCTCAGATTGAACAAGTCACTCCAACAACAGAAACTACCAGGATAACCCACAGTGGATAAATATCTATACTCCTATTCAGTACCCTAAGAACTAAAAGAGGGAAATGTAAAGAGTTCAGCCCATGCAATGCCTACACCCCTATTAGTAATAATAGTGCTGGCTAAACACTATAAGAACAAATAGAAAATTTGTATTTAAAAGAAGAAAAAAAAGGAAAGTCCCATTGTAAATTTTTGGCTTGCCAATAAACTGTATTCAGTGTTGCTCTACCTCAAGCTTCAAGCTTGTTGAGCCTGTTTGTTACTTAAGTAAAAGAAACAAACCTAGTTAATTAATTTTAAACAACAGAACTACTGAAGATGTATAGAAATATTGATGATAAGATAAAGCATTGAGGCGGATAAAGAAAACAGCAACCAGCGAGTAAATTCAAGCTCTCCCAGCTGGTATTTCAACCTCGAGTCGTTCCTTCTTGAGTTCTGTCTCAAAGTCACACTAACAGACTGTTCTTACCACCAACCGTGAACATCACTTGAAGAACTGCCCCACTGGGAAAAAAAATGTAGTTGCTTTTATATTTGTCCATATACCCATAATCCCTTGCGTCTTCATATGATCCCATAATTCATTGCATCCATGTCCCATAATGCATTGCATCTTTATTGCATAAAAATGCAATGCAAGTCCCCCCCCTCATTCTTTTACGTTATCTGGCCGAGGACGGATTACGGTAGAGCGGTAAGTGCTTTTTTCTCCCTCATTTCAACTGCAGTAGCTTTACATGCTAAGCAAATACGGGCTCTTTTTTGGCAGGGACAAGGCAAGTCGCGACCAGTTGTGCTCGTCCCAGGTTCTGTCTCATGTCCGCCACAAGAAACAAACCTAGTTAATTAATTTTAAACAGCAGAACTACTGAAGATGTATAGAAATATTGATGATAAGATAAAGCATTGAGAATTATCAAATGAGACTTGAGATCACCTTTATGATTAGTAGCAGCCACATGTCAGTGCAAACAGAAGTACAAATATCAAGTACAAGTGTGATCAGTTATTAACAACAGTAACATTGTGACTAAGTAGTGAGAACTTAATGAACCCAGCAATTCAGTGTATCTAAGTTTAGTGAGAGACCACAAATTATAAGTATCTGCTACAACCTGACATAAATTAATAAAAGATTTTGTATCAAACAAAACATATTTGGAACATGCAGTAAGATTCAACAATCTGGCTTTAAAAATTATAAAAGTATTATAATGCTGGAAGCAATATAATTATTGTGGTAATGACAGAATACATAACTAATTGAAATTGATAAAATAGATTAAGGTCTGTATTATCAACCTGTCATAATCCCCAAATGTACTTTTGACTGCAAGTGACAAGACATTTCTACTAGAAGCACAAAAACAAAAAGGTTATTGATAAACCATCTTTTCCAATTATCTTCATAGACTAATTGAAACACATTTGTGCTACTCATCTTCAGTGATAGATTGTTTTTTTTTTTTTAATAATATAAATGTAGATTTTACAAGTATCCAAATACACCAAAGAAGGTTAAGCAATTGTGTTACATTAAGCTTGGGGAAGGATCACTTGCCTTGAAAAATCATTATCGGTAAACCACTTCTGCTGTCAATACTAAATATTTAAGCATCTCAGCTACCAAGATGCAAACACTGGACTTGTAGCTTTCATTATTTAGCTTCAAAAAAAATATTTGAATGATTGTCGAATAAAATTTTACAGATCCCTAAAAATCTGTCTCTTTTCATAATCAATCCAGCTTAGCCATATCTGGCACAGGGCAACAATGATCTTGAAGGCTATCTCACTTACCGCTGCCCTACATTGGGCCCATTTAATTACACTACTCTATAACGTTTTCAAGGAAAAGAATCAAGTATATGATAAATGCACTATGAAGGAAAGTTTTTTTTTTTTTTTACATCTGGCAGATGTTTGTTACACTTACCTTGGTCCCCAACTACTGAAATCTCTTTTGCTCTGAAATGTGTAAGCAGTGAGGCCAAGGGTTACAGCACAAGTCAAAGCAAAGGCTTCCATAACTGCTGCCTTATCATAAAAAGTCACTAGAAGTAAAGAAAAAAAGAAGAAAAATATTTAGCAAGCATGCAAAGAACAAACACACTCAAAAGTGTTAGAAAGTGACAAAATTTAAATGCCAAGGAAATTATAAATCATGGAGATGTGTTCCTATACAGAATTTCTATGTTTAAGAATTAATTTTTTTTAATTTATTATTTGAACTTTTGCATCTTTTCACCTTTATTATTAATACCATAAGAAATGCTGATAAGACTTACTTTCTTTATAATTTTTGAAGTCAGAGGTTCATTTAACCCTGATGTAATAAAGTCCAAATATTTTACTTAAATTAGGATAATGTATATTTTTTTATATATGCCTAGAGCATACAACTTGGCATCAAAACATTTGTTTCTTATAAGAGTGCCAATGAGTTTTCTTACCTATTACACCAACTGTGTAAGCCTCCATTGCTGTCTGGATAGAAAGAAAAGTAGCTTTTAGTTAATGTGCTTTATGACAGCAAATAATGCTCAACTGAATGTATTTAAACTGCGACTGCAACAATTCTTACAAAAAAATAAAAATAAAAAAAAATATCATAGGCTTTAGTAAGAGTTCAATAAATCTAATAGAAATAATGACACTGGGAATTTTTAATTTTGAGGTTTTATTAACAAAATCACTTCTGGATAATTGAGAGAGACAAGTCAAACAAGTTTGGATTGCAATTTGGGGCTTTACTTAAACTTTTTTTTTTATAAGAAATGACAGTGGAAGAGAAATTAAATCAAAAGTAAAAATATTTCTACATGTCTTTTGTTTGGGCAGATTGAATATCATAAAAGACTTAAGAAAAGCATGTCAACAGTATTATACACTGATTTACTGGGACTGGTGTCTTTATCTTGGTTGTTACTATGATAATATTTCAGCTATTCTGCCTTTAAATTTAGTAATTTTGACAACTAAAGCCTTTGGGATCAAACAGAATTCTTTATTTCTAATACTTCTTCCATTGTCTTTCACTGACTTTCTTTGATGCGGTATTGTTGGCAACTAAAGAGGTTTTAATATCTTTTAAATTCTGAGACAAAGAAAATATTTAATCTCAAAAAAGCCTACAA
The DNA here is from genome assembly GCA_903632075.3 of Acanthosepion pharaonis. Taxonomy (NCBI): domain Eukaryota; kingdom Metazoa; phylum Mollusca; class Cephalopoda; order Sepiida; family Sepiidae; genus Acanthosepion; species Acanthosepion pharaonis. The sequence goes on along the minus strand of CAHIKZ030000748.1, from coordinate 957,896 downwards.
TATTATTTCTATCTCATATTCTTCCAATTAATTACTAGCTTCTACTAACAAGCCTATCACATTATATATGAGAGGGTACCTTTTGTAGGTTGGGCCAAAACCTGTTCAGTACCCCCTAAACAAAAAAGTAACTAAAATAAAGTTTTCAAAAAATTTGATGTTTGGTAATTTAATTTTTGAAGTTGGTTGAGTAAACATCTTTTCAGCAGACCCTGATCTCACAGAAACAGAAACTGATGCCTAAAAATAGTAAACTCCCACTAACAGTAAGTAAATGTACTTTTTCATTTATAAAGGGATAGGGATTAAGGCCTTTGAGTTCCTTTCTGAAATGGAAATGTAGGAATTATTAAAATGTATATCCAATTCCAGACATGTGTAGTCAGACAATAGAATTTTTGATTCAAAATATTCTTGTGGCTACACTGGTCATTAGTAATGTAACAGAAAATGTAAAACTTCTACCCTTGCAAGTGTAACTTCAGTAATCCTTCTATCACTCAACCAATACACGGGTGGTGGTGATAATAGGAGATTTAAAAAACCAAAAATATATAATTTAAAGACATTACAAAAAGTAACTCACTGAACAAGATTTGAACTTTGGACTCCATGACTGATAAAAACAAAGGTAAATAAATAATAAAAGCTTGGGTTTTATATATTTTATAAAATATAAGTTTATTCTATCCCCACTTACAAGTAATCCAGATCATTAGAACTACAATGAAAATTTAGATAGGAAAAAAGATTCTCTAGAGAACACTATTCTCTAGAATTATTAATTTCATATAAATTGTCAATCAGTTTATCTGATGAAATAGTTAACCACAATGTTGTAGAATATGAGAAAAATATTCAAACTGAACTCTTATTGTAATGTTTTAATCAATTATCAATCTATGTTTTATCAGGTAATAAAATAAATTAACATAAACAGTAAAGAAATGTCATTTTTGTTTCACAAAATCATAACACTTTCAAGTTTTACAATCTGATATATTAAGATTAGGAGTGGGTGGGAAACTGCTTGTCAAGTACTTTTTTTTAAAGTACCTATTAAACTAATTCAGTTATGCAGAATGCTTGATTAAAATCAGCACAGAAAACAGCACGTTAAAATGAAACTTATTTGGATTCAAGTAAATGTGTTTTAAATCAATGTTTATACAAAACTTTCAAATATTTAATTTTTCAATTCAACATTTTATAATCTTAACATATTATTTCATTAAAGATTTTGTGGAATGTTTCATTTTTGTTCCAGAATCACTTACACAAATACATATGAATTATATTTCAGAATTCTTAAAAATAAACCTGAAAGTATTTCAACTGAATTTGTGAATTTTAAGAAGGAATGAAAGCTTAAACTCAAAAGATATTTGAAAAACAATGTTGCCGACTTACAAAGGCCATTAGCAGAATATAGTTTATTGGGGTTTCTCTTTGCTTGAACATCAGGGCCAACATGATACCAATTGTGCCAAACATAGCAACCATCAACATCCAGCTACTACAAAAATATAAAATTACATGTTTAAAAAACAAAGAAAAAATTTCTATTTAAATATAAACAAAAACATAGAATATTCTTTCACAAGATTTGTTAAAATTCCTTGGTTAGTCACTTAGAATTTCACATGGTTTGCTAAGGATACTTAAAAAAGAAAAATTATGTTTTCTCAATAAGAGGAGAAACTTGGAGCTCTATGCACATATTTGACCAAATCAACATTGGATTAGAAAATGAGCTGCTTTTTAAGAGAACAAAATTGATATTTACAAAGTTAAGCTTAATGTTACGGCTAAATTTTCAGATGAGGAATTTTTATTATTATTATACACCAATATACTCAAACTAGTGACTTCATCATGTTTGTTACAATGTTTGTGTTACTTTTGGACTACTTTAAGTGTCTGTATAACAGGGTGTTGGCTCTGGTTAGACGTTTAGCTGCATGAGAATGTAAAAGGGTAGTTAGAAATAAATCATGAAAACTCTCTGACTTAAATAATTAGGAGGAAAATGAGAATTAAAATTACATCAAATATATAAAATGGAAATTGATGTGGGAATCAGAGAGAGTTGAACCCTGAATGAATTTGGTAAAATGTCAGTAACTTTGGAATTTCTCTTTTCTACTTGACAATGGGAATTTAAATGAAGGTAGAAATTTTTACATACATCAATATCAAAATGGGAAATGGGTAGCATTTGGTTTTAGGAGTCACGGGAAAGATCTCAGAACAAGATGCTAAGAAAATCTCTGTCACTCAAAGACAAGAGCACATGTATTCTATGAATGGAACAAATTCAAAGGAAACAGGATTGTTGCAGATTTTCTGCGAGACACGAGAACAAATCGCTACTACAATTATCACATGAGGGGAGAAGTGAAAAACAAAACAAAGAGACTCAAAAATACATCAAATCATCATTTTGCTTAGCGAAATAAAGGGTTCAGTTTGACATCCTAACCACCTGAAGAAGGCCAGAGCGTACATTGGCCGAAACGTTGTGATAAATATGGCGACAAAGATGAGGACAATAGTCTGAATAATGTAAATAGTGTACATAATACCTCATCCCTGAAATATAGACAGACAATAAATTATTGTTAGATTTTCTATTGCATTGAAGTGATCTTCTGCCTAGCTTTGACATTGAGAAACATGTTGGAGGGAGTTAATAACTTCTCCATCAGGGACACAACAAAATGGATTCATTTTAGTGTGTTTGAAACAGATTGGAACAGCTGATAACGATACACAGACATATTTGGTTTGCCAGGCATATGAAAATGACCATGTACAAATCCCCCTCTATTCACACCTGACAATCAGAAAGTGTTTGGTCTGGTTGATTTGATTTTGTGACCAGGCTTCAGGTTGGCTTATGATGCTGTTGTATATATCTGTTGTAGCTGATAGCTTTCTGAGAATTTTGAATCACCTCCCCCCCAAAAAAAAAACACTGATATAAGAACTTTTAGCATAGACAGCAAAAAGAGAACAATCCACACCCTGTAGATTGAATAAAGAGTTCAGTTTTAAATTTTCAGACTCAATGACAACAGACACCAAAGAAATTTGGAGGGTACAATGACAAAGATGTTGTCATTAAACAATCAAGAGGAGGAAACTTGGTCTAAGTAAACCAGTGTATAACTAAGTTTACACAAGACCACAGTGTAAGGTACCCAGTGAGTATTGAACTTACTATTTTAGTGTTGATCTTCAAGTTTACCAACTCAAGATAAAGTAGATGCCTCACTGAAGGTATTTTACACAATCTCACAGGTAACTTCAAGTTAATATTTTATTGATAACTGTTTAAAAAAATGACAGTTTTTGATAGTTAAGGATATTGTTACATCATTGTGGTATGTTATAACATAAGATTCCTTAAAAGTTGAATGCTTTTCAGTTGTCACTCTGTAACAGACAATAACAAACCAAAAGTAGTTAACCAACATAAAAGATATGACAGTTAAATATATAAGCAGACAAACCTACTCACTGCATTGTGCATAACATTCTATGTTTTAGATGTATTGCTTGCATTGTTAGTAGTAATTGTCTTAGATCAACAACATTTGTTTTTGACAAGCCAATTAATTATAATCCTATTTTAATGTTATCAAATATCTTGTTTCTATGAAGAAAATTGAAAGTACTGACTCAATTTAGAGCAATTTTGGATTTTTGCTCTTTTTTTCTGAAGAGAAGACTGTGATAAAGAAAAAACAGAAAAGAACATTTAGGAATTCTTTTTGTATTAAATCTGAATATATGTTAATTAAATTTCCATATATAAAAAAGTAATTTCAAGTTTTTATATATGTATACTTTAGATATTTAAATCACAAGTTGTTATACATGTGGAAAAAATTGGAATGAACAGTTTTCAGCCTTGACTGGAAATCACTTGTAAATATATTTGCATCCAATTAATACCGGAACAAAATATCTTTGGTTACTTGAACTATCACACTTGTCTGCCATTATGTTTCAATCTTAATGACTTGATTTACCAAATCAATCATGCCATGGTTCTCAGCAAAGAAAAGTAAAAGACAACATTACAGGAGCAGTGAAAGTAGTCTTCATTCAACTATCCAACACCCATGCATATAAAATTTGGATTTTTAGTAAGTTAACCATTGTTATGAACATCTGGTCAATCATATACAACACAGATTTGCAAGAAGGTTGATATGCAACCAGATACTCATACACACACTAATCCAAAAGGTGTACATACTTCTGCTGGACAAACAATTTGGTTGGTTCATGAAGGATGAAAAATGCAGCAGTCAGTGTGGTGATCAAAAGTTGAGTTGATAGAATGCCATACACCTTGCGCAGAAAACCTAAAATGATAGAGAAATACAAAATATTACATTGTATGGTTTTTGAGAAGTGGGCAAGAATATCCTAACAAAAAGAAGTCAACCAACTAACAGAGGTTGGGAGGGAAGCATATAATACAAGTTCACATCTAACATCACAAGTTATCTTACTACCCACAGAGCCATTACTGGTTATATTAACAGAAAGAAGAAAAAAAATCTCAAAAACAAAATTGTGAAAAGATTATAAATAGCCTACAACTAGTATTTAGCTACAGATAAGTTCATGTTGTTTTTCTGTAACAAGAGCATTACAACATAAAACAATTAAATTCATAACTGAATAAAAATTACCAATACAGAAGAAGAGTAGAAATATTTTCCACAAGGAAAAATGTGTTTCATGATTTTTCTATTCCCCAATACATTACTACAACTGAATCCTTTTGACAATATAACTAATGATCATTTTGAAGATTATGGCATAACTGTAACCAGTGGAGACTATAACCTCTGCACAATGAAAAAAAAATAATGATCAATAAAATCCCTCTTCATGCTTTATTTTACTACATATTTTTTTTATTGTTTCAACATATTTGATACATGTATTAAAAATATTTATGTAGAGATCAATAACGTGTCCTTTTTTTCTATTTATTTTTACATGACAAGATTTGTCCCAGGAAATTCTTGGATTTTTATTTTCCAAAGTGAAGCACATGTTAACCAATCAAAAGTTTTCAAGAAATTTCTTTGGTTTTTACAGCAAAATTGTCTATATTATGTCACCACTGAGATGAACAAATTTAGGGTAATTGGTGAAATCAAGAATTATTTCTGCAAACTACTTCATTCCAACACATTCAAGTCATTATTTGTTATTCACAAAACAATGTATGGCTTATACCATTTTATCAGTTATCAGCCTACAGATACATTATGTCACCAGTATGGATTGGTTAAATATGACCACTGCCAAATATTAAGGAATTAGAGCACTTAGAGAATACTCACATTTTTTAAAAATTTAGCAGTAGATAAAGTAATAAAATAAAATGTAAAACATCCTGGCTTCATAAAACATACCTTAACCAAGCTAAGTTAATTACTTTAATGTTATAATTTTTTCCGAGCCATGTAGAGGAAAATATTATGGAATAATACAATATTGAAGAAAAAAGTATGCATTCATTAACAGATGCCCTTACTTGAGCTTTTAAGACAATCTTAATACTTTCAGGTATGGATTTTACTAATTTAAAGCACTATTCTTTAGTTAAGTGGTTCCAACTTTCCTAAATGTTGGTTAAACATATTTGGTGGACAGAGCCTTTTCATGAACTATTCTTTAAAATTTGTACCATACATTTTTAATTGGATTTAGAAATGGACTGTTCACTGGTCATGCTATTGATTACATATGCCTTTGAAAAGCTTTAATCCCCTTTGCTCTGGGACAAGATGTATTATCATCCTGAAAAATAACTTCAACAATTTTCTATTGATGGAATGAGAAAATTATCCAGGATTTTAATGCCCACATGTGCATTGGTTGTCGAGGTAATGACTGCCATACTATTCTATATCATAAATGACTTGAGGAAATTTGTTTCATCAAGCAATCATCTTTATACATTTCATTTGAGACAAAAATTCCAGTATGACTATCTTGGCCAATGTAGATTCTTGATTCATCACTTAAAATCACTTTCATCCAATCACTCACACACCATGATTGTTTCTCTTCATCTCATTTCACTTTCTTCTGTTTGTGTCTTAACATGTTTTTGTTTAGCTCTTCTCTATATAAATCCTATTTCATTCAGTCAATTTCATATAGTTCTCTCACAAACATTCACTCCATTTGTTTTCTATTTTGACTTTTCTATCTTAATGCTTTGATGTCTTTTGGGCTAAGTTTTCCTTTTTTCACTATCCTATTTTTTTAATAATTGCACCAAATTTTAGATCCAGATGACTGGGAACAACCATACTTCACTGTAGTTTGTCTTCTTGAATGAATTTTAGGATCCTTTCTATTGTTTTTGTTGGAGCCATATTTCCTTTTAATTACATATGCCCAAAGGCTGGTATTTATTTTAGGAATGTAAATTACAAGATCATTCCATCATCTTTGTCTAAACATTGGATTATTCTATATTTTTTATTTATATGACTTGGAAAAAATTATACCAATAATTTAAATAATTTAATCTAGTTTGTTTAAAGGTATATTTTATGTAACCAGCATGTTCAGCTATCAAATAAAAATGTAAACTTTATTTACTGCTAAATAAAAAAAAAAAATGAAGGGAACATCCTCTCAGTGTATTAATTCCATGATCTTGGTTACCAGCATTTTCAAAATAATACATGTAAATTAATGCCTTGATACTGTCAGTAACACTGCATTAATTCTTGATTACTGAAAATTCCTTTTCTTCTGAATTTGCAATGTGCAAATGTATCAAAATATAATTTAGGTAAAAAATAGCAAAATTCAATGTTTCCTCATTAATTGTTACATAACAATGCTTAATAGAAGCCATTTGATTGCACTTTCTGTTTGACTTTATATACCTTGCCTATACAAATAAGTAAACCAGGAATTTTCTCATTTAAAGTCAGTTGGAATGGAAATAAAATTACATACATTAAATACTGTAGACAAAACGACTGCTTTGAAAACTAGGATTACATAAGCATAAAAAACAAAATATTTTATTAGGGGGTAGATTGCAACGAGAATATGTTGGTTCAAGAAATATCTGGACTAGTATTCTGATCTTTATTGTTTCAATTACTATGGCTTGGACCTTCCTTGGGTGCATGACTGATAATTTACAAAAAGCTCTGAACAGCTGATTGGCATCATACATTTTTCTATCACATTTGAAAAATTGCAGATTTACTGCATGGATCTGTAATCAATATTGATTGAAATGATATTAAAAGTGAGCAAAAATAAATAAAAAAGCAATAATTTGTGGGTTGGATAAGGGATTCTACTTCTATTCTATGAATGATGAGATGCAGCACACAACAAAAGAAAAACAGAAAGAAGCCAACATAATAGTTTAATGATCAAGTAGCAAGATTTTTTTTGTTTCTTCGTCATAACAGTGCCGAGTTCATATTAAACAAAACACAAACGCTTTCATACAGTTTTTGAAAGCGGGAAAAAAGGACTCAAAAAAAATGTAATTTTAAAGATTTTTATTATGTTTTCAAATAATTTTATGTTTTTTTTATTTTACAACTGTCTTATTTTTTTTATTCTATGGATGATAAAAAAAAATGAAATTCTGAATAATGTTCTTTGACATAAATTGAAATAACGGCCCAGTAAATTTGCTTTTTAAGTCCCGTGCTAAATATCTATTAAAATTTTCCCAAATCATCATATTTCCATGTAAATGTACATGCTGAACTCGAAATAACAATTAAATTTTGATAAAACCTACCATTTTGGAGTTATCAACAATAAAAGTTCAAACTCAGTCGCGTTCAGCCGTGGCCATTACTGGCCTTGTTTAACTACATTCAGTGCAGAACATTTTGCACGCGGAAGCTTAATTAAAGGCCTTTTTACTGCTCTTAACTGATCTTACTCGTCTAAAATTACTGCGTATTTAAGTTATGTCGTAAAGCGATGAAAAGTGTTTTTTTTAACTGTTGTTTGCTTATAGTAAATCTTTCTTTTTAAATAAAAAAAACAAATTAAATAATAAAATAAAGCTTTCCTTTTAAATTAAAAATAAAACAAATAATAATTAAAGCGCAAAATTTGCACGCACTTTGAAAAGAGCATGATTATTTACAAAATAAAAAGAAATGCTCCTTCCTAGCATTTTTTTTATTTTGTAAATAAAAAATCATGCTCTTTACAAAGTTTGCGCATTAATTATTATTTTAGGTACCTCCAAGAGATCGCTAAAAAAGAGCATAGCATGATGAAAAAGATGCTAAACTTGACAAAAACAAAATTTTATCATCTAAATGTTTATGTTGTTATTAAGAGGAAAGATCAAAGTATTCTGGGGTATTTTTTTTTTTTACATTTTTTAATTGTTCCTAGCATGTCCAAAATTTTTTGTTAAAAATCTTGTTTTTTTTGAGTCAACAAAATTGATAGATAATCAATTATAGCCATTTTTTCACATTTTATAAAAAAAAAAATAAAAAAAAATGAAAATCTCAGTTTTAAGAAAATCAAAAATTATAATGTTTATTTAAAATATTTTGAAACCAGAATTATTTAGTTTCTCTGCCGAAAAGGTGTAGTTTGAAAATCAAACAAAGCAGGTCATAACATTTTGTGTCACTTGACAGGTGATGAATGACGTATTGACTGATTACGCGAGGATAATTTGTTCTACGGAAGGAGAGAAGTGAAATTATTTAGATTTAAGTGAACAAATTATTTACCTCGTTATTTTTAAGGAAAACTTTCAGTGCTCTAATTTTTTTTTGTACTTAGCTTTCACCTTTATGTTTAGGATGCTTTATAGAAAATATATTATAAAGAAATTAAAATAAGACTTAAGAGTGAGGTTAAATTTCATAAAAAAAGATATCTAATTAATTTATAGGTAACTTTCTTCTGAAATTTTATCAGAAGTGTACATAAAATACTATGATTTTATGTACATTTATTAAATTTTACCGTGTTATTTGTATTTGCAATTCATTTTATTATTAATTTTGATATTTCATTTATGGAAAAATGTCATAACTGAGATTAATATAAAAATAAGATCATATAAATTTCATAAGATGATACTGATACTTGTAGGTACACTTCTCAGTTGAAATTGAAAAATCAAATTAACTTCTCCACACATTTCGCAAAAGTAAAGGCCTTAGCAACGGAGAACAATGCTTAACTCAAATAACACAACTTAATTGTATTCTGGTTGGTCTTCCGTACTTTATAATTACAGCCCAATTATAAACACAAAATTACATTTCTTAATTACTGTGGGTCTTCTGATTAGTAAGGTTAGGGGTTGTGCTTCTTTCTGTGTAGAAAAGAGAACAAATTAAAAAATAAAATTAAATAATACAACCAAGTTTGTGCATTAATTTTTGTTTTTTTTCAATTTTAAAATATAAAAAATGCTTTATTTTTATTATTTAATTTGTCATTGCTATTCTACACAGAAAAAAAGTTATTGTATTATTTAATTTGTTTTTGTTATAAATAAAACTACACTTACCAAAAAAAAATTACATTTCTTTAACGGTAGTGCATAGTGATTTTCTGCAAGGAAAGTCTGTAAAAGAAGTAAATAGGCCAAATTTTCTGATTACGCTAGCGGAAGTAATACGCAGTGAATCAATAATCATGATGGCAGTAATGGGGGACGAATGACAAACAAGAAGTTACGATTTTTTCTTGTCAATAACTGCAAAACGATAGGTTTCTTCATAATTGTTAATTCAAGTTCAACATATGCATTAGTACACGGAATTATGACGATTTGGGAAAATTTTTTTTTAAGAGATATTTAGCGCGGGTGTTAAAAAGCAAGTTTACCGATATTGTTATTAAAACTATAATTTACAAATCATAAATGGAAAGCTTACTAAAATTCAGTAAACCCCCAAAATTTAAAAAATAATTTTGAATTTTTTTTGTGTATATATGTGCTGATTTTGTTTTTTTGTTTTTTGTAACGGACATTCATACACGACATTATCAAAAAATAAGTGGTAACTAAATTCAAGAAATATCAGATTACTTAATATTTTCTTAAATTTAAAAATTTTAAAGTAGTTAAAAATATAAAAAAAGGTGTCACGTTGTATTCATCAAGTAATGTTTACTACAGTTATGTACCCTTTTACTTAAACAAACGTTCAATCAACACAAAAAAAAACACTTACCGTGTTAAAAAAAACAAAACAAACAAAAACAAAAAAACGATTTAAACTAAAAAAAAACAAACAAACAAAACAACCAATATTTGTTTTTTTAACCCAGAAACTTTAAATCAGATAATCTTACTCAAAGTTTCAGAAAATTTTTTATTTTATTTTTGAAAATTTTTTTTTTAATAACGAGAATGATATCATTGACAAATTTGTCAGTGTGATCGATATTAGTGATAAAAAAATATATCCTCTAGTCAATTTGAATTCGGTTTGAAATAACAGCAAATTATTTTGCTTGTTGGAAATATTAGCTTCGAATTTAATTCGAAGCTAATATTTCTAAAAAGCTTCAAAAAATATTTTTCATTTTAAAATACATTTTTTAAACCTTAGGTATCGACTTTTTGTGGGAGGTACCGAAAGTTATTGCCCCAAAACAAGGCAGATCAAACTAAAACAGTTTTAGTAACTTAAGTTACTAACTGTTAGTTTGATCTGCCCTGTTAGAAAATGTATTTTTCTATATAGTTAAGTTACTTAACTATATAGAAAGATACATTTTTTAAACTGCATCTTACTTAACGAGTCCATTTTTTTTAAATTAATTTTTTTTAGCAACAAACGATTTCAGATGAAACTGCTAAATCGTCGTAACCCACACACAAAACTTGCGGTAATTTTTAATAAACGCATGATAAAAGTAAATGGGTTTTCGAATCGTTTTCTCCTTGTTTTTGTTTTATTTCAGTGGGTGTGAAAAGAAAAAATTAATGCATATTCCGAATCCGCAATAAAAATAATAATGCGTATCATTTTTTTAATAATAATAAAAAAAGAAAAAAAAACATTACGTTCAAAACACTAACAAACAAACAGTTGAGTTCATGACAATTTCAGCTAAAATATCATTTGGAGGAGGAGGATGGCAAAAAAGAGGATCAGAGAAAAAAATAATCCTTTTCCTATTTGTTAAAAAAATGGAAAACTTGTATCGAACGCCAAATTTTCTATCGAAACAAAAAGGTCACCGAGTAAAATTGAATCAAAACTGTTTTTCTAACTTGGTGTTCCGCCATCAATCCAATAAAAACGGGTGTTTTTTTTAACATATTTCATCATTTTTTATTCAATTAAAAATTAAAGTTTTAACAAAAAAATTATTCTAAAAAAAAAAAAAAAAAGTCAATTTGAGCCATTCTTTAAATAACCGAAATCAATTTCAATAAATTCAATCGCCGGTATTCTTTTGAATTCTTACAACATGCGTTTCTGACAACAAAATTATTTACTCAGTTTTTCGTATCTTTCGGCTTAGTCTGCTTTCAATATCATTTACTTCACTCATCGTACGTAGCAGATTAACTTCTGCTACTATTTCTCACACAGGTACGTTAGTACACAAAGTAAAATGATTGACACAAACTATTACACTAGTAGACACTGGCTATGTAACCAATTGTATAAACTTTTCACACTTTCTTAAGTGTTGTACAATAATATACCATAAAGTAAAGAACATTACTGAAATGGAGTTTAAACAAAATGCCATATGATGAAATAAATTTAGCTTCTGCTTTTTACGCACAATTAAGTACGTAAATCGATTATTTTAAAACATTAATTTTTACATTTATATTTTAGTTCATTATCTTGGGGTGTGAGTGAAAATAAAAGCCAGATGGCCGAGAGAAAGATAAAACTGCAGAATATATCTATTCATTTCATGCTAACAAGAGCGGCCAGTTTATATATTATATATATATATATATATATATATATATATATATATAGAGAGAGAGAGAGAAAGGAACTAATAAAAAGATTCTTTAAAAATAAAATGAAACTTCTATTTTTTTTTATTACTCACCCATCCGAATATAAATGTGTGCTGTGGCCACATTTGATCCGTACATAAAATCATCAACAATCGATCCTTTGCCATGATCAGTGGAAGGACTTGATTTGAATGGATTTCCTACTGTCGTCATTTTAACTAAGGTTTGTAGGTAACTAATTTTAAAAAAACAACAATTAAGAACTTAAGTTTTTGGATGTTCACCTCCAATAAACAAACTGACTGAAAATAAGACACAACAATTTTTCCTCCTTTAGCCCAAAACACGACAGAGTTCACTTATTCAAGGGAAATCACTCAAAACATGTTTTTTCAGAATTTCATTTCGTGTATTAATTTCTTTTCAATTAAAAAAATGAGTTTTTTAATTCTTTTTATTAGGTTAAGTAAGAGGTTACTTGAGTAAATTTTTATTAAAGAAAATTTTTCTTTGGAAATGTTTCTTTTCCTTCAACCCATGTCTTTAATTATTTTGCTTTTTCCATTTATTTTAGTTTTATCAAAATTAATTAGCCGAATGAAAGCTTCTCTTTCGCTTGAACTGGATGGTTCGGAAATATACAAAAATTTAATAACCAAAGGAAAATGATGTATTTCTTGAGCATGCAAGAGAAATTAATGACATTGTTATACTTTTTTTTTTTTCGTGATTTTATCTTCATCTTTTTAATTTTTAACCTAATTTTAAGTTTTTAGGTTGATACACTCTTCTGAAGAAGTGTAAATACAAAAATAAATAAATGTTGCATTCATAACATGGAGGAAATTGAAAATATTTCTTTTCAAAGATAATATATGAGAAAAGCAGGAATTAATGTTGACTGATCTTAAGTTAGTGAAAATAAGAAAAAATTCCACGATTTAAATATTTCAATTTCATAGGAGTAAAAAAAATCATCGACCTACATCGATAAGGTTCGTTAAAAGTTTGACAATAATGGCTTCTTAAAAAACACTAAACAGCCAAATTTTTGTTTTTATAAGATATAAAAGTTAATTCTATGAAAAGTAATTTAAAAAAATTAATTCACAATGAAATTTGTTTATTAAAGAAAGACATACATGAACATTTAAAAAGAAATTAACAACAGGTGTGATTTTATTTTAGTATACAAATTCCAGGTTTAAACTTTGTAATTTTTACATTAAATTATCTGAATTTTACATGAAAAAATTACGTATATCAAGCTCAAGCATCCGTTTACTTTAAAATAATAAGAAAAACATTTAAATTTCCACATGTTCAGTACATGGATCATAAGTTATTTTGAGTGAATAATGAGTGACCCTTCTTCTTAAAATCCACATTATTATTGTGTGGCGACAAAAATTGATAATTAGATTTTTTATTTAGTTTATATGCTCTATGGCTATGCAGTCGGATATGAACAATTTATTTCGCGCAGCTACAAGAAAATGAATTTGTGATTTTATTTTTTATAAATCTTTTAGTAATATCATTATAAATATTAAGATATCACTAACAACGTTTTGCCGTCAGCCGAAATAGCTCAGTTGGGAGAGCGTTAGACTGAAGATCTAAAGGTCCCCGGTTCAATCCCGGGTTTCGGCATCCCGGAGGCTGACACATTCTTTTTTTTTTTTTTTGGAAGTAGGAGCAAAAAAAGTAAATATGATGTAAAAATGGTTTGTTCAAATGGAAAAATAAATGTTTTAATATTTATTTTTTTATCCAAATTTAATGAATTAAATTTTGTACTGTGGGATTTTTTAATATTTTTTAAAATTTAATTCATTATGCTTAAAAATAAATAAAACGTATATTTTTCCATTTGAACAAAACATTTTACTTCATTTTACTTTTTTCAGTATTTTTACAAATTTATATTACAGTTAAACTGTTACTATCTATTTTTTCATTTCTGAGTCCAATACTCATTGGGTAATCTGCTCTGGTTTCTTTCTGCTCCACTCAGACAAACGTATTGCGGGGTAATATGTATTGTAGATATTTACTAACTTAAGTTTTGTCTGGCATCCAAAGAGAACCAAATTCATTAGCCTGTGAAACAAAATTGTTAAACCTTTCAGGATATATGTCATGAAGGAATTTTGAAATTCCAACAACAATTTTCATAATATTTCGTTAGAAAAAACCTTTGTGTGCCAAAAGGGAAAAAATATCAAAAGTTAATATTATCAATTCAACAACACCACAAATAAGCAACATTTACTTTTAGAAAATAGGTAACATCAAAACAATAAAAAGATTTTGAATTCCAACTACAAAAATAAAATCTGACCAATCAGCAGAAAACAAGAAATATTTTTCAACCAACAAAAAATAAAGAAAAAAAGATTTGAAAAATAGTAATTTCTGGAACCTCTTAAAACTTATGAATAATGATTTCTGAACTTTATATATTAATCAGCATCTGAATCAGTGGCAGTATACTTGGCAATCCGTCATTTCCGTCATCTTTTGGAAGGACGGAATTTTGTGGTCTATACACATCATAAACCATTAATTTATGCTCTGCACGCCAAGTCGGACAAGGGATATCCGACAATTGGATTATATTTTCCAATATACGTCGGATATCCGCTATGTAAAAGGGGCTGACAATGTAGTAGCTTATACTGTTGCGGAATTTATGCTAAGTAAGATTTGTCAGAAGGTGAAATTGTGTGAAGGCCTAAAATGTGCGTGTATATTATGCATTTATCTACAACGAATAAATTAAACGAACATATGAAGACAATACAACTTGATGAAATCAAGGAAAAAACAACGTAGTTATAGATTTCAACAATAACATGATTTTATATATATATATTTGACATACACAAAGTGATGATAGGTTGCTTGTTAAACGTGGCAAGTGAGATAAGATTGCAAAGAGTGTCCATGCAGAGATTTGGTGAATGAATGTTGATGGTTTAAGTTTGTGAAATTAAAACAATTTGATTTCTGCAAGGTAAAATGTCAATTGTGTGAGTTCAAATAATAGTGTGTATGTGTGTGACAATTGTAAGTGTTGATTCAAGTTATGAAGAGTTGTGTGCCTTTGACTGATATGTTAAAATTGATTAAATGTACAATTACTATTTCGTAGTGATAATGTCACTTTTTTAGTAAATTGTAAGTTAAGTTTCTTCACGCGGCAATAGTAGTGCGAGTTGTGTTGAGTTGATGAGAGCCTGGTAGTGTTATTGAGTCTGTGTTGGCACTCGTGGAGTCTGTTGGCATCTCTCGAAACTTCTAATTGGTTGAAAAATATCAATTAGGTGTCGTCAACACGTCCGAATGTACCGACCCAAATTTTGACATTGAGTTGATGCCACAAAATATAAACATATTCCCGATCTCCCACGTGACCAAGAGAACTAATAAAAAACGAAACTTCGATGCGACTTAGTCAGTGGGCACTTAAAATATAGAACTCATTCACTTGACTTCATTGGAGATCGACTCAACAACAAAGGAGACGGACCAAATTCTTCAACACGATAACGAACCTTGTCAACCAATTCCAGGCTTAACGTTAATTACTAAAATTAACATAAATCCAGCTTGCAAAAAAAACAAAAAAAAAAAAAAAAAAAAAAAAAACGCTCACTCCCACAAAATATTCTATTCCACAACAAGCATCTCCGGTACAAGAGCGACGACTTTGTAAAAATTAGTGAGTCAAGAACAATACTTTTTTTCTGTTTAATACAAAAAAAAAAAACAACTGTTTAATTTTTCTACAACAACAAATATACTTAACTACACCTTCTCATTTTCCCACAAACCATTCAGCAACTTAAATTCTTTCAGTATCACACACCAAAGAACTCTAAAGTGTTTTAACAACTTAACCATCATATATTTTTGTATTTGTTGTCTTTATAAAAATTATTTATTTTGAACAATTTCTTCTACTTGATTATTTCTCTTGTTTTTGTCTTTGTGTGACATTTGATATAGTAAAAATAATAGAGGATAAATTTGATTTGTATTTATAACCAATACAAATTGGCTAACCCACTATACTCTAAATGACCGTTACTTACAATCTTTTATCCCATAGAAAACAGAATATTTTACACCTGACTGAAATTTAAAGATATCGCCATTAAGTTTATTAGCATTTTTCTAGTTCACATGTTTACAAAATTTTATGCATTTTAGTCCCACGAAATTTAATAGTGATATGTCCCGGAAATGGATATATTTGTTCGGAGTAGCAAAGTGGTTTTGGACTACTGTAACCGAGTAGGACAATCTAGCAGGTAACCGTAATGGACTGGTCCTCGTCGTAGTGGTAGGCCATAAGCGTAGGCAATGGGCGAAGACAATAAGCGTAGCCAATAGGCGTCGTCCTGTACCTCCACATCAGTCTGTATTTATGGCTGACACCAGCCAATCATATTATGTGAGGCGGAAACCCAGGTGTATGCATATTCATTACATCACCTTGTGGTGTGCTGCTCAGATTTGTTTTTAAAATTGTTAATGAGGTTGTTAGTGAGGCTGCGTTTTTAGTGAGAGCACATACATTTAAATTTGCAAAGAACACAAGGAAAGAAGAACAAGAGATCAAATTGCATTCAACAATAAAATATATATTGAAAATTAACGAATACAACAATTGTGCTTATGTATTAATATTTAGGGAGAGAAAAGTAGCTTCCCTTGTACTGATATCTGATGCAAGATAGGAATAATGTACTTAAGAACTTTGTTATTGAAATGTTCAGAGTTCAGTGAATAAGATTTGAATTCAAGAATGAAAAGTTTGTATAAAAAGGATAATAGAATTAGGTTTGTAACTTGGCTTGTGACAGACAGTTAACAGTGTAGTATAATGGTAGGTCTGTGTCTGTGTGTGCGTGAGTAGAAGAATGTAGATACGCGTGCGTTGCTGATTTATTGTTCTACTTTATTTGTGGAGTACGAACTGTTTAAATACTTTTGGGGTAGGCTCCAGAGAGAAGCGGGAAAAATATCGAAAGGAATATCTAAAATACACGATTGGATAAAAATTGACCAAGCACTGATTTTTTTACAAAACCAAGTTAGGCAAAGTCATGAAAGAAAATTTTGTGTGGTTACTGCGATAGGTAAATTGTCCTGTAGTAAACAGTACTTATTTTCTATCCAATTATAACTGAGTATTTTGTGGGCGTGGTAAATCGGAGTAGTCACTACAACCTCCCCCTGAGCTAAATTTTCCCGTGAAATTTAGCTTCAATATTTCCTCTTTTTAGGGTCTGGACTTAATCGATTGATTTTTTGTATCTAAGTCTTTTTCGCCTCAATCCTCCTTGCCAGTGGTGGCGTTTGACACACTGGTACCTCTGGCCTTGAGGTCGGGGATACCTCCATTGGCGAATGTTGACTTACTGGAGCGGGAATTTCAAATGCATCATACAGGACTTCCATTGGAATCTCTTCGGTATTTTCCGCGACCTCTGTAGTGTGTCTGGGTCTCAATTGATTCCAATGTTTTTTGCACCAATATTTTCCCCTTTTATGTCATATATAACCTGTCCCATTCTTTTGATTATCATTCCTTCTTCCCAATACATTTTCCAGCCCTAAAGTTCTTGAAAAAAACTTTGTCACCTGGCTTATACGCTTTTTAGTCATCTGGTTTTCTTTTTTAGCAGTTTTCTTCGCCGGACTAGGCAACAGCCTGTCGAACATAGAGCGTATTTTTCTCGCAAACATTAACTCTGCTGGCGATAACCCTAACGTCGTATTCGGGTTTGGCGTGATTCTATATACTGCCAAAAATTTCTGAATACATCTTTTATTCGTGTCCACGCCTTAGTTTTTCTTCAACGCTCGTTTAAAGGTGTCCACGAATTTTTCCGCCTGTCCATTCGATCTTGGATGATATACTGGCGTTGTCACGTGATCAAGGGACAATGATGTACAGAATTCCTTGAATTCTCTTCCCGTAAACTGTGTTCCGTTGTCGCTGACTAAAGTTTTAGGGAGTCCAAAGCGATTAAAAATTTCATTAAGTGCGTTTATTGTATTTGTTGCAGTCGGATGTCTGCACTTAACAATTTCTGGCCACTTAGTGTGAAATTCTTTCAGAATTTTCTTTTGCAGAGTAACCGGCATTACAACTCTATATGCGTATAGTAATACCTGTTTGCAGATTGAAAAAGGTGACACACTATTTTCTTTTTTAGTTGTCTCATTCAACCAGACTTGCTTTTTCATTTTTTAATGAAATCATCGCTCACCGCTGCTTTTTTCAAGTCTTCTAGCGTAACCGGCAGTTTTCTAATAGTGTTGCATAACAGACCCGACAATTCACTTTCGTCTCTTAGCGCCGCTATTACTGTTTCTTCCAGTAGTTCCGTATATCTAGGTATCAATCTTGATAACCCATCGGCGTGACCTAGCTTCTTTGAAGGAACGTATTCTATTTTGAAATTATAATTCAATAGAATTACACCCCAACGCTGTAGTCGATTTGCCGTGTGAGTTGGTAAAACTTTTTTTTGAACCAAATATTGTTAACAGCGGTTTGTGGCCTGTTTGCAGAATAAATTCTCTTCCGTATAGAAACCTGTGAAAATTTTTTACAGCGTAGATTATAGCTAAACTCTCTTTTTCGATTTGACTGTAACTTCGTTCCGCGGGCAGAAACTTTCTCGGGGCATGTGCTATTGGTTTCGTAGATCCGTCCTCGAATTTATGAAGCAATACCGCACATAGTCCCTCATTACTGGCATCTGCTGCTACAATGATTTTCCTCTTCGGGTCGAAATGCGCTAACGATAGGTCTGTTAATAGACAGCTTTTTATTTTTTTAAAAGCCTGTTCGCATTATTTCGACCATATCCACTTTGCGCCCTTTTTCACCAAATTATTTAAAGGAGCTTTCATATCATACATTTTTAGGATATAAAAGCTATAGTAACTTACTAATCCCAAGAAGGCCTAGAATTTAGCCACATCATCAGGTGCTGGAATATTTTTTATAGCCTCAGGCCTTTCTGGATCCGGTTTTCTTCCTTTACTGATCTGACCTAAATATTTTATCTTTTTTAAGAAGAACTCGCATTTTTCAGCACTCAGCTTGAACCCGTATTCTTCAATTCTCTGAAATACCGCTCTAATATGCGTTTTGTGGTGGGCCCCGTTTTCACTTTTAATCAAAATATCATCTAAATATGCAATTGCATACTCCATACCAGCCAACATTGTGTCCATAATTTGCTGGAATAGGCTTGGAGCTACCTTCAATCCAAAAGGAAGACGATTTAGTTTAACAATTCCTTTATGCGTGTTTATTGTCAGGTACTTCGAACATTCTTCACTGACTTTAACCTGAAGGTAAGCCTCCGATAAGTCCAACTTTGAAAACACTACCGTTTAATTGAGTGAATATATCCTCCGGAGACGGTAGAGAGTAGGTAGGTCTTTCATACAATCATTTAAGCCTGTAGAAAAGTCAGAACACACTCTGATTTTTCGGTTTTTCTTTTTTATATATACGGTTGGAGACACTCAATCCAAGTAATCTACTTTTGAAATTACGCCAATTTTCTCCAACCTTTTTAATTCCTCAATTATTGTGTCTAGTGCCGAAGATTGGTTTAACATTTTCTTTCAATTCGAATTTGACTTCTATTTTTGTGCACAGACCTAGTCCTTCTGAAAAGACGCGAGGGAATTCGCCTTTCAAATTTGTAATAAATCTTTCTGTTTGCTTCGTCTTATAGTTCTCTATGACGTTAACTTTGTTACAGAAAGAATTTACCGGTAATTCCCATAAATTAAACAATACTATCCAGTCTAAACCAAAGAGGTTTACTGAACCAGGGAGCACATACACTTTCGATCTGTGAATTTTTCCCATGAACGCAATGTTACATTTTAAATCACCTCTAAACTTAAGTCTTTTTCCTGACACTCCCCTGGCAATTTTGTCTTTGTTAGTCAACGGCGGTTAATCGATTTTTTCCATGTTTGCTCGTTTATTACCGAGATATCACTTCCTGAATCGAGTAATAATTTTACGGTCTGCCCATTTATTTTTACATTGAGGTATTTTCTTCTTTGACCCTACTCAATTTCGTTTTTAGACAAAACTACGTTCATCTTTGTTTGAGACTTTGATTTTACTTTTCTCTGTTTTGCCAGACAATGAGAACTTCTATGGCCTACACGCCCACAATTAAAACATATTTTATCACTAAAGAAACAATCCTTCTTTATATGCTGTCCTCCACACGAACTACATATAATTTTTCTCTCTTTATTTTGTATCCACTTCTGTTGTCTTACAGTTTGTACTCGCGAAATGCTCTTCTCCTCAATTCGAGTATTATCTTTTTTTATGTTTATAAGTCGCTGACATTCTTCCGTTATTTTTTGTAGCGTAATCTTCGGATCCTGTTCCATGATAGTGAGGATTCTTGATCTAATTTCTTTGTCCTTCGGTGTCGTTAGACCCTGCACAAAAATTAGACACTTGAACATGTCGCTTGACAGTTCCTTTAATTTAAACGTCTCACACTGTGCGTTAACCATACCTGCATACGTGACAAAATCATCATCATCTTGTTTTACGATATTTAGACATTACGATATTTAGACACTCATCCACAAGAAAAAAAAATTTGCTCCAATTTATGTAGACAATAAAATTTTCTAACTCCAAACAAGAGGGAGGGCAATTTCTTACTTTCTGTAAGCGTTGCACAAGTTTTTCCTTTTCTAACGTTCCTCGTTAATAAGCGTTAAAACAAAAATGAGGGGAAAATTACTGTTATAGTGGAACACACCTATTCTATTGTTAATAGATTCTCCCACCTATAATAAGTAGTAGGAGTAGTAGCAGTCGCTAAGTCGTTCAGTGAGTTGGTCAGTCAGTCGATGTCGGACGACCGTTAGTCGGATACTAAAGTATCAGCGACCACCACTAGATTTCTCTGCGTCATTAACTATTATATCAAGTTCCTAACGTTTTGTACGTCGAACCTATTTTAGGACCGACTTAGTGAAATACAAGCCTCCACTGTGAAACTACTCTACAACAATTACTTACTTTCTGTAAGTGTCAAACAAGTCTTTCTAACGTTCTTCGTTAGTAAGCGTTGTCAACTGTATTTTTTTTTCTTTTTTGACTTGTGAGGTCGTTTTGAATCTCATCACCAACTGATATGTCCCGGAAAGGGATATATTTGTTCGAAGTAGAAAAGTGGTTTTGGACTACTTGTATAGCGTAGTTTCACAGTGGAGGCTTATATTTCACTAAGTCGGTCTTAAAATAGGTTCGACGTACAAAACGTTAGGAACGTGATATAATAATAATATATTTTGCTGAATGTGCAAAATTCTACAAGTGGTTGGATAAAAAGAATGTTAAAATACAACTTTGTCATGCCCACCTGCATCTGCCTAGACACCAGAAAACTAATTTGGTGTTAGCCTCCACTTATTTGCTGCTTCTTGAAGTCGTTGTTCAGCTAGAGTCTCAAAAGATTAACTTTGTTGGATCATATAGATTATACCAAAGAAATATTTAGTTTAAATATTTAGATCTACCTAACAAATGTCTCCATTGTGTCTGCTAACAACCAGAAAATTGAATGCTCAGAACAACATTTAATTCGGCATTGCACAACATTGAATGTGAGTTCACCTGGATGTTTGTTATCATATGCCTACATTATGATTCCTTAAATCATTTAGGTCTGACAGTCAAATGCACAAATAATAGACTGATTGGTACGATAACTAACAGTTTAATGGAAACCTGAGATTATGAATATCATAGTGCACCAGAATAACATTGCTGATATAATGGTACAATCCAGAAATTCGACATAGCAAATGAAGAATTTAGGAAACTTCAAAAAGCAGAAATATCAGAATCAGCCTTACACATGGCACTGAAGTCAAATGGAACATACAAACCGATGAACTAAATTTCTTCCACCAAACTACTAAATCTGAAGAAAAAATCATCTCCTCCTGTGTATCGGTGTTGGGTGATGTTAAAAACCCAAATTTAAATGAAAAATTAAATTCTCAATCAAATTTTACCCGTGTACGATCTTAAATTATATTTAAATTATAAATAAATACATTAATACACAAGAAGACTAAAACTGCCGATTTTGTTCTCGGCTTCTTCATAGGAAACTAACAACATAGCTACTCAAAGAAGCAGACGATCTTAAAATTATTGGATAACAACCAAAACACAATGTTCACAGATAAATCTTTATTCTTATAAATAAAAAATTACATGCATATTGTTCCATATGCTAAGTAGTAACGAAAAGTAATGATTAACAACAAATAAAACGGATTTACTTACATGAATAATGAATGTCAGTCTATAGAATGTATCATTCTACAAGCAGACAACTTAAAAACATATTTTCTTTTTGGAACTTTTTCTTTACAATAAACAAATCTTGTTATAAAATCTTTTAACAATTTCTTCAAATTCTATTATCTTCTTTTTTCAAACATTTTTCTTTTTCTTCTTTCTTCAAACATTTTTCTTTTTCTTCTTTCTTCAAATTCATTTCTTTTTCTTCTTCTGAAACTCTTTTTCTCTTTCTGAGCTGAAGAATGTATAAATAGAAAAACACAAAGGAAAGCCTAACCCAGTCTAAGATCTTAAAATCTTCTTATTCCATGAAGAATATCCTTTAAAATATTTTAATTCTTATTTTAAAGTAAAGAATGTGAATAGGGGCAGAATTCCCCGCATCGAACGACTCTGCCAAACAAAAAGAAACGTTGACTCTCCGAGTCAACAAACAAATAAATCAAATGCAATAATTTGTGGGAATAAAATAAAAATACAAAATAAAATAAAGATACAAAATAAAATAAAAATACAAAATCAAATAAAAGTACAAAATAAAATAAACATTAAAATCTCCCATGAGTCCTCTGACAGGAAAGACAATTTACGCATGTGCAAAAAAAAAAAAAGAGAGATTTCCTGGCGCCAAAGATAAACTAGAAGACTCCTGGGTATGGTAAACTTTTGCAGGAAATTAATCCCTCAAGCCTCAGATGTCTTACTGCCATTAACTGAAGCCATCAAACACAATCCAACGGAAAAAGTATTAAAACTGAGCCCGACTGTAAGTGAGTCATTCGCTGCTATAAAAGACATTCTTGCCAAAGTATCTGCTTTGACGCACCCTGATCCGGATGCCACGCAATACCATTTAGTCACGGATAGCTCCAACCATGCAGTGGGTGCAGCGTTACATCAGATAATAAATGGTGATCCAGTCCCCATTGGGTTTTATTAAAAAAAAAACTGTCTCAAAACCAGAGGAAATATTCCACCTTTGACAGGGAACTTTTGGCAGCAGGCGGTCTTGCACTTCAAACCACAAATTGAAGGCAGAAATGTCACTTTATTTTCAGACCACAAACCACTTTCCCTGGCGTTCAGAAAGAAAACACCGATGAAATCAGACAAGCAACAAAGATATTTATCAATTATGACAGAGTATGTCACAGATGTACAGTATATAAGAAGAGATGAAAATATCGTTGCTGATTGTCTATCTCGACCCACATATTCGGTTACCGTAGACCCCTGTGATCTACCAGCTATCAGTGAATCACAAAGAGAGGATGAGGAAATCGACACATACAGGAGCCGACTTAAAGCCTTTGAGCTGCAAGGGTCATCCGTCTGGTGCGACCTATCAACATCTACTCCCAGACCATACATACCTGAACCACTTCGTAGGAGAATCTTCGACATGTTCCATGACATCTCTCATCCAGGACCCACGCCAACAACAAAACTGATTAAAGCTAGGTACTTCTGGCCAGAAATGGAGAAAAACATACGATCTTGGGTCAAGAGCTGTCTACGATGCCAACAGTCCAAGATTTCCAGACACACTAGAACAGAAACCACACCTTTCTCTCTACCATCAGGAAGATTTGAAACCGTGCATATAGACATCATTGGTCCTCTCTTACCCACCACCACTTATGACGGAGTATACACATCGCCAGCTAGATATGTACTTACGTGCATTGATAGAGCAACGAGATGGGTAGAAGCTACACCTCTACAAGACACCTCCACCACCACCATAGCATTAGCGTTCCTGCATACATGGATTTCTCGCTTTGGAGTCCCATTACATGTCGTCACAGATAGGGGAAGTCAATTTGAAAGCGAACTGTTTAGGGACCTGTCTGCTATAATAGGTTTCCACAGGCTCCGTACAACGGCTTACCACCCTCAAACCAATGGAATAATCGAAAGGTTGCACCGTACTCTTAAAACAGCAATCATGACAAGAAAGCAGAGCTGGTTGGATGCATTGCCAATTATATTGCTTGGTATTAGGAATATGCCTAATGAGCAAGGTTTCTCCCCAGCTACTGCTGTCACAGGAACCCAGTTATTACTTCCAAGACCAATAATCGACCAGGAGTATCCCGACTTGACCAAACATGACATAAAAAAAATTGTCAAAGAGATGCAAGAGTTGAATATAACCCTCCTTTCAGAAGAACAGCTACATACAACTCAAAAATCTTTTATACCTAAAGAACTAAAAACAGCAACACATGTATGGCTGCGAACTGACAGGATTAGGAAACCTCTGGAAGCTCCATATTCGGGGCCATACAAAGTAATAAAAAGGAAGAAAAATATTTTATCATAGAGACATTGGCTGGTGATGAACAAACGGTTTCAATTGAGCGATTGAAGCCAGCAATATTCGTCAATGCCCCAAAAAAGAATGAAAACAAAAAACACAGCCTAACAGACAACACATCATCACCAACACCTGAAACGCAGCAAAACTCACCACAGGGAATAAAATAAAAATACAAAATAAAATAAAGATACAAAATAAAATAAACATTAAAATCTCCCATGAGTCCTCTGACAGGAAAGACAATTTACGCATGTGCAAAAAAAAAAAAGAGAGATTTCCTGGCGCCAAAGATAAACTAGAAGAAGAACCTTTGACTGGTGAACACGTGCCAACTGTTCGGGAAGAAATTCCCCAACAAGAGCTCGTTGGAATCCAAAAGAAGGAAATAAAATCAGTGTCCTAAACTGTCCCTCTAGTGTCTCTGTATCCTTCCGTCTTTTCTTTGTCAATTTATTTCAGCGACGAACGCATTCAACAAGTTTTTGGATGTTTAGGTGAAAGAATCAACCCAGCCGTAACATCCACAAATTCCCCTTCTAGGGAAGTAAATTACTTCTTTTAGCTTCGGAATTCTACCGAAGCTAACAAAATCTTTTCTTCAAAGTTTCACAGATTTAAACAAATCTCAGCTAAGTAATTCTACCGAAACTAATAAAATTTTCTCAGAAAGTTTCTCCGATTTAAACAAATCTCAGCTACGGAATTCTACCGAAGCTAATAAAATTTTCTCACGAAGTCCTTTGATGTGAAAACTCACCATCCCCTCTTCCCATCCATAAATAAAACCAGTAATATAGCTATTAAAAGCTAAATCATTATTAACAGTTAACTCTATAAGTAATTCGATATTGTAAGTCGAATTATTTAAAGGTAACACTTTATTTTACGTGGTAAACTTAATTAGTTAACCACGAAGCCAGAATAAAAAACGTCTTAAACGACCGAGGATAAATATCTGACTGAGGATAAAATCCTCCGATAAAAAGAAGCCGTCTGCAGCTTCCAATTCCATGAAAAAGAGCGGCAACAAAAATTATCGTCTGTTTTGCCATCAGACGCGTATTATACAAAATATCAATACATCATCCAATATTTTACCACTGAAGTTATTGAAAAGATGTCTTCTCACTTTATTAATATTCTAAATTTCTGTAAATAAAAAATTTCCAAAAATCCTTCTATTGATTCTGTTGCGGACTGGTGATTGTGTTTAAATTGATCAGAACGAATTTCGAGGCTGTGCTCTACAACATTCGTCCACAACAATTATTTAGAACAAATACTTGGAACAAATCATGCAAAAATGTTGAAAACAAGACAAAAGTTGAATGCATAACAATAACATCAATTTGTGGGTTTAAGATTTGATGGATAAATGAGGATTAGTGTATTTAATTGTGTATTGTGTTGTGAATGTTTGGGTGCGTTTGCAGGTGTTGATTAGATTTGTTCACAGAATTAAACTGTTTGTTTGATCAACGTACAAAATGTTCAGTGTTGAGGTTGAATCGTTTCAGTATGTACGTAAGTGTGTTTTTACAAATATTCAAAGTTGTTCAGAGTTGCGTACCTTTATCTGCTTGAGAAAAACAAATTGTTCACTCTGATACTTGTTATGTAGTGAGAAATATCACTTTGAAAGTATAGCAAGTGAAGTTTGAGAAATTGTTCTAGAGAGAGATAGAGTGTGTTTGTGGATTGTTGAGTCAGAGAATATTTTTTATGCGCGGCAAAAGTCTGAGTTTTGACTGGCGTGGGCTGATGGGCTTCTCTCTAGGGTGAAGAGGTCTGAAAACAACGTGAATTGGACTGAAATTCGTCCTTTTATTTAGTTTGGGAAACCAGAGTAGGCTCCCAGTGGCCTGGCGGGAAAACAGATTTTTTGACCATGGATACACATTCTAAAATCGTCTCTGACCGATAACAAACCGAGTTTCACAATGTGTGATGTTGATTGGTCAAAAGCTAATTCTTATAGAAGAGTCTATTTTTAAAGGGGTGAGTAAACAAACATTGACGATTCTATAATTCTTTGGAATAGCCAATTTCTATTGGAAGCTAGTTCCATGTTTTAATGATCTAGTATTTCCGCTCACAGAATGCATATATGTGTGAACCTAATGTCAAAAGACCTAACACCAAAAAAAGAAGTGATTAAATCTTGAATCTATAAAGAAGATTTTGTCAAGTGTAACTGCACTTAACTACTCCAACTCAAAGACTAATAACTATCAGCTTGTGATAGATAGTTCTAATTAAGTTCTAGGTACTGTATTATGCCAAATGAGCGACAATCAACTGACTCCAATTGATTTCTTTTCCCCAAAATTATCATAAACACAACAAATATATTCCACCTTCAATAAGGAATTGCTAGCTGCCTACCTGTAAGTCATATATTTAAAAACTAGATAGAAGGCAATTATTAATGGACCACAAAATCTCTTTGTAATGCTTTCAAAACTTTATTGAAATCAAAACAACATAGTCTAGATTCTTGACAAATCTGTATTTTTGTTATTATGATGCTGCACTCATGTTGCTATCTGGACCATAGTATGTATATAAATTACATTTGATTTTACTATCATTAAAAATCTCTTGTTCTTCCTTTTGTTCTTTTTACAGACACTTTCATGTAGTCATTTATCTCAATTTACTTTTAACCATTTTTTTGCAAGCTGCTACTATAAGGCAGTTTTAAAATTTTCTTATATTACAATTATTATTTCAGCAATAACTATTAGCACATTAGAAATTGAACTAGAGAAGCAAAAGACGTATTAAGAAAATCCTGTGAGGTGAGATGCTTAACCAACCCAATAGTTGATTAGAACCTCAAGTCTTCTTTATGTGCCATGTTCCCTGAGTACATGGCGATCATGGCTCTCCAAAACTTCCTGTTCCTTATAGCTCTTAATAAACTTTGTCTTTCTGTTAATTCTCTTAAGCCCTGTTCCGCCATCCATTTATTCAAGCTCATTAAGTATGTTAAACCATTGTTCTTTTCTGTCTCCCTTGCTTTCTATCTGTCCCATGTTGGTTGTAATGAAATAAGTACATGCCACCTCCCCTCTCGCTTGTTACAATAAATATAACCTTTTTCAGTGCTAAAGCTGGCTTAGTCTAATAAAGCTTCATAAGATTCTACTTGGTGTTGTTATTATGTTACAGTGTTACTTCCTCATTATGTGCTCCAGAAACCTTAACTCATATATTCAGTCCTTGGTATCCTCAACATTCTTCTGTAGAACAACATTTTTGTTGCTTCAGGTCTCCTCTTCATCTTTGTGGAGATCATCCAGCATTCACTGCCATACAGGAAGACAGATATCACATCACAGTTTAGTACTGTTTTCCTTGTTTCTAGTGAAATTCTTCTATTTCTTAGTAGTCTGTTTAGCTTTTAGAATGCTTCCTTGGCTCAGTACTTTGCCAAAAAGAGGTAGAAGGCTAATAGGTTGTTAGTTATAAGGAAATGTTGCTCATAATTATGCACTGACAGTAAATGCTGAGGATGTTGAAACATGTTTTTCAAACATGTTTGGGTATGTAGTTTAGCCAATTTCATTCAGTTTCTTTATGCTTTTTTTTATCGCTTTTATTATTATGTATTGTTATATTAAGCATATGGTAGCGAGAGAGAGAGGAATAATGAGGATTAGAGTGAAACAATGTTTATTGCTGGTAGATAGTACAGGAATATGGTGTAAACATAATGTCAGGGATTGACCATTTCTTATGCCAGCATGGTCCGGGTCACAAGATACGGTTAGTGCACATTTAGGTTGTCGTGTTGTGGTAGATCTGTTGTATGGAACGGATGTCACTGGGGTCAGCTGCAAATGAATTGCCTTGTAAATGTGTCGAAGTAGGATGAAGTAAGTCGAGGTAGGCTGAAGTGATGGGAGGTTTCTGTGGAACGGAGGTAGCTGTGTTGACTGCAAAGGGTGTTTCGTAAGCGAGTTGAGGTAGAACTATTCTGTGGAATGGATCGTAGCTGTGTCAACTGCAAAGGGTGCTTCGAAAGGTGACAGGGTAGAACCGTTCTGTGGAATGGAGAGTAGCCACATCAACTATGAAAGGTGCTTTGTCAGCGAGTGGAGGTAGAGTTGTACTGTGGAATGGAGAGTAGTTGCGTTGACTGCGAAAGGTTATTCATAAGCAAGCCGGGGTAGAGCTGTTCTATGGAACAGTGTTGACTTCGAAGGGAGTACCTTTGTAAACCAGTCAAGGTATGCTGCAGTGGGTCGAGGTGACAGTGGGTGTTGGTATTGATCGAGAAAGAAAGGATTAAATAATTAAAAAAAAATACTCAAAAAATATTTTGGTCTTTCCTCTTAATAATGACATTAAACATTTAGACAATACAAAATTTTTAATCAAGTTTGGAGCTCTTTTTCATAAGGTTATGCTCTCTTTTAGCAAATTTTTGGACATTCCTAATTTCAACAGGAATTTCATACAATATTTTTTCTTTTGCTGTTGTTGCATCAAAGTTAAGAAAAATTCTAATAAAAATATTTTGCAAAAAAGAATTAAAACTAAAAATTAAATACAATAGAAAATAACTAAAAAAAAATCTCGTGAACATAGGTATCTTCATGAGATCGCTAAAAAAGAGCATAGCATGACGAAAAAGACACCAAACTTGACGAAAACAAAACTTTATCGTCTAAATGTTATTATTAAGAGGAAAGATCAAGGTATTTTGGGGGTATTTTTTTTACATTTTTTAATCGTTCCTAGCACGTCCAAAAATTTCGTTAAAAATCTTGTTTTTTTTTAGTCAGCAAAATTGACAGATAATCAATCATGTCAACCATTTTTTCCATTTTATAAAAAAAATGAAAATCTCAGTTTGAAATTCTTTTAAAAATCAATTGTAATTTTTTCAAAACTTATTTTAAGAAAATCAGAAATTATAATGTTTATTTAAAATATTTTGAAACAAGCATTACTTAGTTTCTGCACCAAAAAGATGTAGTTTGAAAATAAAACAAAGCAGGTCATAACATTTCATGTCACTTGACAGGTGATGAAAGACATTTTCATGATGTATTGACAGCTTACGTGAGGATAATTTATTCCACAGAAAGGGAGAAGTGAAATTATTTAGACTTAAGTGAACAAATTATTTACCTTATTATCTTTAAGGAAAACTTTCAGTGCTCTAATTTTTTTGTTGTTGTTGTACTTAGCTTTCACTCTTATGTTTAAATTTAAACATTTAAGATTAAATTTCATAAGAAAGGTATCTAATTAATTTATAGGTACCTTTCTTATGAAATTTTATCAGAAGTGTACATAAAATACAAATTTAAATTTCATATGATACTTGTAAGTACCCTTCTCAGTTGAAATTGAAAAATCACCTTTTTTTTTCTTTTTACAAGTGAGAAAAAGAATGAGCTGATAGTGAAAGAATGGATGAAAAGGGTGGGTGGAGAGATACAATGCCATAAGAACAAAGTGTAATAAAAAAAATTATTCTTAGATATTGGAATTGAGGGAACCAACAATTTGGATAGTAAATATTTATAGGCTCCTGGAAAATTTATCCTGCAAACAATATTGTCAGACTCAATGTGAGCCTAGCTAAAAATAAAAAACACAAAATATTAAATATAAAAAAAAATAACAACGCTTGTAACAAAAAAGAATTACATGTGAAGACAATTTTAACGAACAGAAAGAAACATTAAAATAAGTTATATAATAAGAATGTGCTTGTTTGTGTGTGTGATAAACACGTGTGTGTATATGTGTGTTTGAGTACAAAAGTCAGGAGAGAGAGAAAACCATGAAAATGAATGTGCTACAGTGGGGGACACTTTACCGATGTGCAAGTACATCTTAAAGCCAGAGCTAAAATAAAAGTCAAAATGAGAGTGAGTGATAATATCATTGCCTTTTTATAGGCTCAAAGAGCACACCCTAACAAGTGCTTTTGGCAAGTGAGATAGCCAACACCTCCAAAGATTTGCTAAAAAATGAGCATAGCACGAGGAAAAAAATTTCCCAAACTTAATAAAAAACATAATTTTATCAAAATCTTTGTTATTATTAAATTAAGAAGAAAGACCAAAGGATTTTTTTATTATTAAATAATATTTTTTGATCCTTTTTAGAACATTTGAAATTTTGGTTAAACATCTTTTTTTTTGCTTTTTTGTTAGCAAAGAGGCCAAAGATTAGTACGGGAAATTTTAACATTGATTTGGAAATAGTAGATAGGCTCACCTGTCATCTGACCTGCACTCCTTCCATGTTTATTGAACAAGGTTAGAGGATCATTCCTTGCTCCCTGTTTAGGATATGGCTTACTGGTTCTTTCTTTTTCAATGGCCATAAGGACTTAACTGTTTTAACTTTTTGGTGATCAAACTACTGGGTACCAGGTTGGCAGTTTGCTGGCTGATGCTTCTCATCAACCATTGCATAATATCTATAAATTTGTAGTGCCATGTCATGCATGAGTAGATGTCCCTGCATGTATTTTCGGTAGGCAATCCAGAGGCCACATTATGCTCTGGTCTCAGCCGCATTCTGGCTAGTTTGTATTTCTATTGACGACAGTGATAATTATATTATTTTTTTTTCTTTATCTCCTCAATACAAATACAATGAAAAGAAATATGAGAAAACCAATAAACATACAAGCATCTACTCCCTTCAACCTTTCTTTCTTTACTGTTTGTGATATTTGTTCCAACTTCAGCAGTATAGAATCTTTCTTCTTGTAACAGTTGCTGGATATGTTTGCACTCCTTGAAACCAATTTAAATTCTACCATTGCATCCAATGAATTCTCTGTTCCAGGCTATCTTCCCTTGTGTTGAAAAGATTTCAGCATTCACATGCAGGGCCTTGATGTCTACATCCAGGACACTCTTTCAATGGCAAGGGAATTATCACTCGAGTCCCCTGACAATTCTTTCATGTGATTTTGAGTTTTGTTATTAAACTCCATTAGCTATCACTTTTTCTTTTATCACTTCCCCTCTTCTCAAGGCTGCAGTATATTGGACATAATCTCTGACAGTATAGAAAAGACCCTCTCTCTCTCTCTCTCTCTCTCTCTCTCTATCTATCTATATATATATATATATATATATATATATGCAAACATCTTTGGGTTTGGTGATTTTCATGCATATCACAGCATGTGACTTAAACACTTTAATGTTACTGATGTTGCTGGTATTCAGACTTTCAATTCTTCTATTGCCCAATCCCTTGGATTTCCCTAATTGTTTTCATAGCAAATCTGAGCATCAGTCTTCTTTACTTGATTTATTTCTGTTGTATAGGGATAAAGTGTTGTTACCGACATTGTAGTTTGAACACAGATCACCAGTGAGAAAACATGGACAATTCCATTATTAAATAAGTAGATCATGTGATTGTAAAGGAAACATATAAATGGGAATTAGTGTAACATCTAAGGGAACACTATTCTCTATACTATCCACTATACTATTTCTCTATACTGATCATTATTATTATTATATTCAGCGATTATTATTTGAACAAGTATTGTTAGTGTGAGTATTATTGAAGGTGCTACTACTACCAATATCTGCATTTACAAAGACTTGTCTACAACGAGCATTTTGGAAGTGATAATGAGCATTTGTTGACCTAATGAAAGTTAGAATGTGTGAGTGTCTAACATCACAAAAATTTTTTACTGCCTCTCCTAGCTCTTGGCAACTCGGATTACTCTGCAGTATATATTGATATTTCATTCTAATTATCTATTAGACAGGAACCTCCTATTCATAAGACCTTTTTCCA
Organism: Acanthosepion pharaonis; assembly: GCA_903632075.3. NCBI lineage: Eukaryota > Metazoa > Mollusca > Cephalopoda > Sepiida > Sepiidae > Acanthosepion > Acanthosepion pharaonis. The sequence goes on along the minus strand of CAHIKZ030000748.1, from coordinate 925,364 downwards.
TTATCAATATGCTGATTGGGAGTCACTTCATGACTTTCTTTGAGATGCCTCTTGAACTGACATTTTTAACCTTCATATTTAGAATTGCATCACTGAGGTTTCCTCTTGGGTCAAAGCTGGCATAAATGCTTTCATTCCCTCTCAGAAATACCAAGTGAAATGCCAATCTTTTCTATGGTTCACAGCATCATACTCTGTCACTATACCCCACAAGAGCACTATTTCCAGCTATACCAGCATGACAGTTCCCATCATAATAGATGCCTGTGTGTGGTTGCACAAAATAAATGTAAATGTGTCCTTGAATGAGCTAAGTCTCTGTTTGCTGATAGAATGAGGCACCATGTTGCATCAACTTTGGCTTTCATGAGTACTGGAAGCTCTGTAACAGTGTATTAAATAAGAGTAAGTTTTCTCTTCCCCTCTCTTCAATCAACATCTTCTGATAAAGCTGAATGTTACGCCCATAAATTCTCCTTAAACTATACTCTTGACTCATTTGGAGTATCCTAGCCTAACTTCCCATGTAGAACTGAGTTTCTGTTGAGTGATATGCAAATAATCCCTTCTATCATCTCTAATCTGGATTCCCACAAAGCATGCAAATCTGATGGTATCCCGGTAATAGTCCTTAAGAAGAGTGCTCCTGAACTGGCTCCTGTTCACTCTAAACTGTATAATAAATGCTTTGCAGCCATTTGCTTTCCTGCCTGTTGGAAATCCTCATCTGTTGTCCAGTTTTTAAGAAATGTGAACTACCTGACCCTTTCAGCTATTGGTCTATTATCCTTCTACCTCTTTTTGTGAAACTACTTGAGACCCTAATCAATACCGAATTGGTTAAGCATCATACATTGCAGGCCTTCTTTCAGACAAGCAATATGGCTTTTATTTCTATAGGTCAACTGCTGTTGAACTGACAATAATTGTGAAAAGATTCTATCAAACTCTAGATAAGAATGATAAAGCTTGGGCTGTTATTTTGGACATCTCGAAAGCTTTTGACAGAGTTTAGCATACAGGTTTTTTTATAAGTTGAAAAGTTAAAGTGTTTCTGGACAAATTCTTGAACTAATCCAATCTTCCTTATCCAATCGTCAAATTAAAGTTATCCTGAATGACCACTCTTCTAGATCATTTCGTTCTAATGCAGGTGTTCCCCAGGGCCTTATCCTTGGTCCTATTTTGTTTATAATTTTCATTAACAACATTCTCGATAGCATCAGTTCTCAACTTGGTATCTATTCTGATGACACAACCATTTATTCCTGTCTCAATATTAAATCTGATCAGTCTGATAAGGTCAAATTGGTGGCTGATTTCATATCAGTCTATTGTTAACTGGGGCAAAGGATGGCTTGTTAATTTTAACGCCTCCAAAACTAAGCTGCTCTTTATTAATCATCTGCCTTCCATCAGCATGACTGATGCTAACCTCCAAGAAAATGACTTGTTGTGCCATCTTGGTCTAACGTTCTCAGCTGACATGCAGTGGAAAGACTATATTGAATTCATTGCTAAGTCAGCTGCTAAGAAAGTTGGTTAACTGTGTTGTGTGGTAGACAATTTTTTTCTCTCCAAAATCTATCTTACATATTTATAAGTTTATCATTCGTCCATGTTTAGAATATTGGTGCCTTATATGATCTGATACTCCAGCTATATATCTAGAGATCCTTGATAAAATTCAAAGAAGAATATATTATTGGTCCTAATCTGGCATCCCGGCTTCAGTCCCTTTGCCTTCCTGTACCTTTTCTATAAATATTTTCATAATAATTGTTTCACTATGGTGCCTAGACTTTATGAATTTAAGTGTAGTACTAGACTGGCAACAATGTCTCATTAATTTACAGTTGAATTGGCTAAATGTAACTGTAAATTCTATGCTAACAGTTTCTTTTTTGACATGTTTTGCTTGTGGAACTCCCTTCTGACTTTCCAGTTAATTTTAACCTTCAAAAGTTTAAATCCAATGTCAGTTGCTACCTACTGTCCTGATTACTCTTCTTTTGTTCTCACTCCTTAGTAATGTTTCTGTTTTCTAATAATTCCATACTCAGTAACCTCTTGTGTCTTTGGCTTCACTGCCTTGCTTGGGGGTGACCACAATTTAAAAAAAGAAATTCCAAAAAGCAAATAATTGTTGTATTTTAATGAAACTTTCAGGACTTATTCACAAATGAATGAAATTATTTCAGAAAATCTTGATATATATATATATATATATATATATATATATATATATATATATATATATATATATATATATATATATATATATATATATATATATATATATATATATATATATATATATATATATATATATATATATATATATATATATATATTATATATATATATTATATATATATATATTTATTTTTTATATATCTGTTATAATTTCATAAAATTAAATAAGTGATGGTTGGAGGGGCGCTTATTTAGTTTTCTGAAATTTTGAGAAATCCATTTTTGTATTTTTGTAACTCTTAATTTTGTATCTCTTTTTATATTAATTAAAAGCAGAAGCCCTTGGAGAATTTAAATCATCAATTTCTTTTTGTAGAACAGGACCCACAGTTACCAAAAATCTGCTCTGAATCATAAAATAAAAAATGCAATAGAACTAAGATATTATTTAATTAGAAAAGCTTTTAATTGCTTTTATGGATAAGATTGTCTTAAGAAAAAATTTTCAAAGAATAATTAACTTTTTCACAAATTATTTTCATTTTTTAAAAATTTTAATTATAAGAATTTATAAAGCTTTAAATCTTAAATTCTGTCTTATTTTGCAGGGTTAGGTGATATTGTTAAGTAAAAAGTATATTTACTAATCATAAATGGAAAAGCTTATAATTTAGTGTCCTCTAATATTTTGAAATGAATATTGAATTTTTTTTGTTTTTGTATATAAAGTTTATATATATTTATACTATGAATGTGCCAATTTTTGTAAATACAGATGTCCATACATGAAGTTATCAGAAAATAAAGCAGAAACTATAGAAAATTTAAAGCCAAAGTACCTAAAATTCAATAAAACATTAGATTTTTTTTTTTAAATCAGTATCACCCCATGCAAGGCAGTAAAGCCACTAAGACACAAAGGGTTATGGGGTGTGGAAGAATTAGGAACAGAAGCATTAATAATGAGTGGGAAGAAGAAAGTAATCGGGAGAACAGTAGATAGCAATTGATATTGCATTTAAATTTTTGCAGATTAAAGTTGGCTAGAAAGCTTGGAGCTGGAAGGGAAATCCACAAGTGAAAGTGCAAGAAAAGAAACTGTTAGCATAGAATTTACAGTTACATTTAAACACCTCAAATGTAAATTGATGACATCTCAACACCAGTTAAATTCAAAATTCTTGATAACATAATGAAGATTACTTAAAATATTTTCCAAAATTTTTAAGATTACTGGGTAGTTAAAAATTATAAAAAAAGGTGCTATTCTTCTATTGCTTATATGAATAAGATATATTTGGGATACTATTGTCTTAAGAAAAAAAATCTTTTCAATGAATAATGAATTTTTACAAGAATTGTTTTAATTTTTAAAAAATTTAATGAGAATAATTTATAAAGTTTTAAATATTTTAAAATTATGATTTAATTTGTACCTGGTAGGTGATATTATTATTAAGTAAAAACTATATTTACTAATCATAAATGGAAAAACTTACAATTTAGCAACCCCCAGTATTTTATAAAGAATTTTGAAATTTTTTTTTGTATGTGTATAAATGTGTCGATTATTGTACATAATTAGGTTACAATAAAATTTGTATCTTATAGGAATGCTACCTTATGAAAATTGAGATATAATAGATTGGGGGGCACCATATTATAGATTGTGCCACAATTACTGTATTTTTATAGAATAAATACCGTCTGTGAGCTAGACGCTCATGGACGGTATTTATTCGATAATGTTGTGATTCTGACTTCCTGTTTGTTTGTCCTCCTTTTCTGTGTCCCATTTATGTTTAACCTTCTTTTGCATTGTTCTTGTGTGAAATTCTTTGTCACTTCTGCTGTGAATATGTCTCTGGTTTTGTTTTGCTATGTTTTGTTTTTCTTCGGTGCTACTGTTTGTTCCATCCCTCCTCATTTGTGTTCCAGCAACAGAAAAAAACAAATCTTCAAGCTCTTCTGGCCTTAGAGATGACAAGCCCAACTCCAACTGGATAAGGTCTATCCATCATCGTAGTGGTCATTCTGGCATAAGGATGATTGTACTTTGTCAGGCAGGTCAATCCCACAGTTTCAAAGGTGTCAGTGAGGGCAGTAGTAATGCAAGGAGTGCCAGCCAATTGACCCAGCACTCACATGTTGACTGAAGGGCAAATTGGACATCAGCAACACTTGGTATTGAGTGGAAATGGACATAACCCACTACCAGGGCAGACACTACCTGTTTCTCATTGACTGCAGGCCCACACAGTTTTCTGTCTGGTGTCACCTGAGACAGCAAGTTGTAACAAGTGTCATTGACCCCTTGGAAGCCCTAGTTTACAAGTGAGGTCCACCTACTGAAATGTTCACAGTTTTGCAGCAAGCCCTTCAGTGCCTTCTTGAACAAATGGGTAATTCAACTGAAGTTCTGCTGTGTGTATATGCCTTCCAGTAATGGAACAGTGTCATTGGAGTGTAAAGTGGACTGCGGCAATAAAACTGTTCCTTAATGGAAGCAGTATATTGGTACAAAATTACCCCAAAGGATGATGTATTGCCGTTGACTGCCTCTGCCAACATGATTCATCATCACCAAATCTGACTGAAAGGGATTGATACACAGATGAGCACAGCAGCATAATGGTTATGAAGTGGGAGGTCTGGATAAAGACCCCTAGATGGATGGTGCACATCCACTTATGTACGTGAATGCATTACAGGCATGATTAGCCTGCAGAATGTCCTTGTTGACAGGATGTCTCACCACATAAGGGACCTGCATCCCATTATAGGTTCAAGCGCTTTGGAGAGAGAGAGAGAGAGAGTGATAGCGAATCTTCCACCCAGAGTGGAAGAAGGATCACCATCAGTGATGCATGCTGTGATCCCCCTGAGGCAAGCAGCCCTGGGCCTGATACAGATGCATCAGATGACACTTCTGCAAACAAGTCATCTGGGGAGGAAAAGGCACAAGAGACTGGCCCCAGGTTGTCACATATGTGATCATGAGATCAGGGGGAGTGTAGTGGAAATGAAATGCAAGATGAACTGCCTACTGCCTTTGATGAGGCTGCCCATCCCTGTAAATCAAAAGGACAACATGCAGGAGAGGATGGCTGGTGCAAACCAGAGAACATTCATTTGCCAAAAATATGGTTTCAGTGGTGAATTTGTTTATGCAAATGATTTGTGTTGTACATGGCAAGATTACCAATGTTTCTGGGCTCAATAGTAAGTCTGTCAGTTGCCAGCATTATTAGCGTATGGAACATTGTGATTCTGATTTCTTGTTTGTTTGTCTCCGCTTTCTGCGTCCCAGTTACATTTGACCTTTGTTTGTGCCATTCTTGTGTGGAATTCTTTGTTGCCTCTGCAGTGGACATGTCTCTAGTTTTGTTTTGCTTTGTTTTGTTGCTCTCCAGTGATGTTGTTCATTCTGTCCCTCCTCGTTTGTGTTCTGGTAGCAGAAAAACAAACCTTCAAATGTTTGTAACTCCTAAAGTATGAGTCATCGATCCATTGTCTGTATTACATTGTACTGATGGCAATACTGCCATACCAAAAGTTTCTTACGACAAAGAAGAGACAAAAAATCCTGCATCTGCTGCCTCATTTAATGCCAAAGTTTCAGATGCTAACTTTCCAACTTTTTAGATTGCCAGTTAATTGGTGCTACTTTCTTGTTCTCACCTTGAATAAAAACAACAGTACCACCCTGGGAAGACCCATCTTCCTGGCTACCATAGGTATCATCTGAATATGCTAAGACTCATTTTTTTAGGATTACCCAAATTAGGAAATTTTAGTACACATTTCTTAGCTTTCAATTAAGACAGTGCTTTGTTTGCCTCTTGTAGCATTTTTACAGTTGATTGCTCATAACACATTTCATAACTTATATCTAGTCTTGTTTATAAAGCAACCCATATCATTTGTCCACTTAAGCATTTTAAGTCAGCTTTCTCTTCTGCAGTCACTTCATTTGTCTTGTGGTGTGACTTTTAACCACACTAATTGGTGTTATTGTGGAAATATACAATTCTTGTTTTATTTGCACTCCTTCTGTAGTTTGTACAACTTCCCATCCTAGATATCTAAATGATTCAGTTTTGTGTATGCTGACCTTAAATATTCTCTTTAGTTTTTGTATGATCTGTTTCTGAAAAAAATCATTACCACAGAAGGCAAAATCATCTACATGACTATCCAAAATTCCTACAAATGATCCATTTTTATACCACTTGAATAAGGCATTGTGTACAAACTAATTGTCTGCCTCAGTTGTAAGAGCACTTCTTTAACTCTTTTGTACTAAGATCTAAGTACATCATTCAATTTGTATATGCATCTTTTTAAGATACCAAACTTCATTTTTTGGACAGACATCAGGAGGTGGGTGTAGAAATACCTCTCTTTTCAAAGGATCCCCTTGTAAAAATTCTGCTGTTATATCAATAGATTGCAACCTCCAGGACATCAAGGCTACTATCAAAAATACCAAGCTCTATTGCAGGTGGAAGAATCTTGTCTAACATTGCTAGTGTCCTCTTTGAATCTACAGGCCACTAAACTTGCTTTAGTTTTCTTTTTGCCATCTTTATATTTTTCAGATATTATCCAGCAAGAAGATAGTGCATTATGTGTTTCAAAAGGAACAACTTCAGTCAAGTTATTCAGCTCTCTCTCCTTAGCATTCACAACATCCTGAGACATTTCTTAATCTACGGTTAACATTACAGCATTTTCTGGATAAAGTAGTTGCTTCCAATCGCCAATATGATTCCAATTAACACATTGGTTCTTCATCCCCCTCCACATGAACATTCACCCATTTCTTATATTTTCCAGGTTATTTAGGCTGTATGCTTAATACTTTGCCTTGCCTCTATACCATATCTTGTATGTGATAAAAGAATTTCTTATTGGTTTTATGCTATTACTTACATACAGAGATGAGTTTTTGCATCTACCATTAGATATATATCTGATAATGTCACTAGATGAACACTCCATAGCTGGAAGTTAATCCTCTAATATTGATGGAAAGTTAGGGTTAACGTCAAATACTAATTGGTTTGGACAAAAACCATCATTATTTTGTAATGTTTTCTTGGTACTTACTGTTCATGTAAGTGCAATTTTTGGTTCACATTTTCATATCTGCGATAATCTTGTAAAATGCCTCTGCCAATATCTGAATATGCCGTTCCACAATCCCGTTGCTAAATGGTGATTCACCTGCTGTTGTTGCAGTTTCTATATTTAGTTTCTCATTCATTTCTTTGTATCTTTCATTTTAAAATTCCCCTCCGTTATCACTCAAAAAATAAGCTATCCACATTTGGTAAATGTTTTGCACAATTTCATCTCGTTTAGAAAACACTAAACAGGCTGCAGAATATCTTGTGGCAAAATCAATCATATGCAAAAACCAAGTTTTATTGTGAATATGGTCCTTTAAGTCCATATACACAACTTGGTTAAATTTATCAGCCATGGGTATGTAGAAGGGTAAACGACTTACCTCATGAAACAAAACGCGCTCATACATGCCTCACATGCAAAATACATGACAAAATACGGCTGATCCAAAAGATGCAATTTAAGAGCAACTCGATCTCGGAGCTCAGAGATTTTGTGAGACTAGCTGCAGACACTAGACAAGACAAGTAGTCATGCTTTGTATGTGAAGTTTTGCAGTAGTCTCACCGATTGTGATAAAAAAGACAGAGACTGGTACTCCAAACAACTGTACTTTTTTTTCTATTACAAGCTATTTCGGCCTCCCAATATGCATAATATTGTCAGGGAAATTTGATATGAAATTTCATTCCTGCATTTGATGGCTTGGTATCCAGACTATTCGTGGTTAAATAGGTAAAAAATGCTGAACTTGTATGCAAAATGTGCAGTGTAAAACATCTTGAACACATAATCCCCTTACGGTTGTTGGGTGGAGTGTTTGCTATCTACCAGCAGCTGAGAGAATAGGAAAGAGTGAATATTAACGGAATAAAATCCGCATTGTATATGGGTTTTGCGATGGATGGGTTCATGGTGTATGAGCAATTCACAGTGCAACGGCTTCCTCATGGGGAATCGGTCAATGTATACTTGGCAGAGTTGTGGAATGAATGACCACAGACTAGCTTGTGCATTCATAAGGGGATTGCCAGAGCAGGTAAAGTGGCCTCTTCACCCTAATGGGTGCGCTATTGATTGACCAGCTGTTGGCTCGATAGTGGATAATTATGAAGGACGAGGTGATGGAGGATAGCCTGGTGACGTGAACAATACGGGATGGGACAAAAAAATCTTACTACTGGGTGGTCATGTGATACCATAACATGTCATCATTGTAACAGTGCTAAACATTTTGCAAAGGACTGTGTGGGACCACACATCAAAAGACAGAAACTCCAAATACACGGCTACAGGTACGACAAGATAGGCCATCTCTCCCAAAATTCTTCAGGAAATGAGCCATGGTCAGAGACTTCAGCACCAGTCTGATCCCTAAACCCCAATCTGAATAAGGCACTACCTGTAAATACTGTATACATCAATGGGAACAAGGGTGCAGATTTGGTGAATACAGGTTGCTCACAGTTGCTTATTAGGAGAACGCTTTGTCATTGGAAGAGGAAGGAAGAGAACATGCTCACTGTTAGCAATGAGATCCTTAGGTGCTGTGGGGTCAAACTTGTTCAACTTAGTATGAGTAATAGGCACCTTATTGATGTTGAGGTTCTGGTTGTATGACCCATTGCTTGGAGTTGACATCATCAAGAGGTGTGTGACCAGCAGTGGCACTGTGAGTTTTCCTCAACTTGACTGACCTTTGTGAACAGCCATCACCATCAACGATTCCGACTTACATGCAGAATATGACCTGAACAGGAAAATCTAGATTGTATCATGGAAGTGGTCTGGTGACCAAACGCCACCCATGCTGAAGAACCAGATACCGGAGTATCCTACACTAAAGCAGCTGAAGAAGCAGTATAATCACAAACTGCAAACCTGGATAGATAACGGTTGGCTACTTCTGTACCCTGAAGAGGAGCTCAGACCCCACCCCACCACTAATGGACGCACTGCAAGAAAACAAGTAGAAGGCCTGTGCTGTTATGGATTATCAGGAACTTAATCAATGTTGACGCATACACAGCTAATGCAGATGTTTGCACATAAAAAGTGAGGGAATTGTGACAGGAAGGGTCAGACATCACTGTGCTGGGCATATCTGCAAATTCATGTGGACAAATCTTAAACAGTAGAAATCAAAGGGCAAAGGTATTGCTTTACCCATTTGGGGTTTGGGCTCAATGTGGCACCACTGATTATGCGGTCAATTGTCAGTGCTGTGGTTGCATAAGATGAAACCATCCAAAGGGCCACATCCTTGTACATCAACAACATATTTGTCACTGAGAGTGTGTGCTCTGTGGCCTACATAAGAAAACACATGGAATGATTCGGACTGATTGTCAAGAATCCAGAGCAGCTAAAGGATGGCACCTACATGCTGGATCATCATGTCTGGGAGGAGCAGGGTAAACTACAATGGAGATGTGAGAGTGAGCTTCCACTGATGCCTAACATATTCACCCATCAGAGGATCTTTTCCCTGTGTGGGAAATTAACCAGACATCTACCAGTGTGTGTGCAGTTGCCTCCGTGTCACCACGGCATTCCTGAAACAACAAGTAAACTCTGTAATGTCTGGCCGGGATGATGAAACATGAGCCCTGCTCTTGGTTTGAATGCTGATCGACATCATCACCAGAATAGCGCAAAAAGATCTAGTAGATGGAGATTGGTGCATGAATGGACATGAAGTCACTGTATGGGGTGATACAACCTACTTGGCTACTAGTGTCGTCGTAGAAAGCAATGCATTTTTGGTTGAGGATGCATGTTGGCTGCACCCAGTACATGAAAACATGCACATTAACTTGGCAGAGCTTGACATGATGATGATGATGGCATTGCATTGGAAAGTGACTGTGGTTCACCTGAAGACAGACTCAGCATGCATATATCACTGGGTTTCTGAAACATTACCTGGAAAAACGAGAGTGCGCACAAAGGTGGCATCAGAAATGTTAATAAGTCGGCTCAGCACACTCAGTTGTGAAATATGGGCTGACAATCGTCACATGCTTCAACTATGGCTAGATACAGGTTGAAAAGAAATGCAGCCAGTGTGTGCTGTGTCCGGATAGAACAGCAGGAATCCACTCGTATACAAACCATCCATCAATGAAGTGGGCATCCCAGTGTAAAGTGCACATATTTTGTAAAACAGGTCAGCTCTGAAGTCTCTAAAGCAGCTGTACAAGGCAGTGGTCAGAGACTGCGAGGCATAGACTGAGCAGAAGTACATTGGGAAGTTAGACAGCTGGATGTGTGTGACAATTGGGGCAGGGTGGGAATGGATATAACCTATTATGGAGGCTGTCATTATCTGACCCTGATAGACAGTGGCCTTAGTCGATTTTCCATTTGGCAACTGTTATCATGTCAAGACTCTGTTAGCATCATCCAGCAGTTGGCGTCTCTATTCTGTGAGAGAAGGCCACCTGCCAAGCTACTCATCAACAATGGTGTGACGTTCTGTGGAGAGATGTTTGTAAGATTTGCAGAGGTGTGGGGCATCTGACTGAGATTCCAGTGTGCCTATGTGCCATCAGGGAATGATATCATAGAGAGATGTCATTGTACCACCAACCGAATTGCCACAAGGACAAAATGTTCCATCATGGAAGCGTTATATTGGTAAAACATGACACAACAGCCATGACACCACCAGCTAACTCTATATACAACTACCATACCCGCATAAAGGGTGTCAATGTTGCCTCACTACTTGAACATATAGATCCCAGAATCTACAGAGTAGGAGATGTGGTCTGGATAAAGGCCCCACATGGTTGATGTATGATGCAATTTAAAAAAGGGAGAATGACGGATATCTACAGGCCACAAACGGTCATTGTCAGTGAAATACCATGGAAGCATGGTGTTCTGTGCTATAGGGGTTATGTGAACCTCTTGCACATTTCTTGTAATTTCTTGATGGGGTTTATAAACTCTTGTAGAGTTGCAATTATTAAAGCATCTCAAAATTTTTTCATCTTGGATTGAAACATTCATAAGTTTTTGGTTACAAAAACTGGCCATTAGTTGTGACAGGATCTTTTTTATTGTGCATTTCATATTTTCACAAGTCATAGACACACGCACGAGCCAGTCTATCATTTTTGTTAGACACACTGCAATCAGTAGAAAAAATACACATACGCCCTCCGGTAATTCAACTGTAAAATTACCCACTTTATGATACCTGTCTTTTTATTTGGTTGTTTCTGAAAATGTCCGATTTTAGAATCAACTTTTATCCCTGAATTAATCTATTTAAACTGTTTAAATCAGTCAAATAGGAACACTGAACATCTATATATTTTTTATACCTTTATGATAAAACTTTAAATGTTTGGATATTAAGAAATCTTTGAATGCAATTTCTGTAACTTCTTTGCAACGTTGACTTAAAAAAATTTGACAAGATGCTTGAAAAAATGGTAGTCGGTGGATGAGAAATTAGGGGAATATGGTAGATATGGCAAAGTTATGTATCAAGTTGGTGAGCTTCTGCTGTGTCATCCTGGTAACATGTAGTTGAGCATTGTCACAAAGCAGAATTGGACCTCGTTGAGTAATCAGTGCTAGTCGCATTTTGCTTAATTGAATGTGTATTTCATCTAGTTGTTGAAAGTAAACTTCAGCAGTGATGAAAAATGAAAATCAAAAATATAATTTTGAATTATGGCATGTGACTAGTGATTTATGATGACTACTATTTTATTAAATACTCTTGGATCTCTACTCTCCTGTCATTTTATTAAATGACAAGAGGGTAGCAATCCAAGAGGGAACAATAAAGAAAAAAAATAAAATAAAAATGACCCTTTTCAAGGTGACAAAAAATTATTAGAAGTTTTGACTAATTTACCAATGTTGATAGTATTTTTGTCTGTTTTATAAGGTTTTTGTTACCAAAATAGTAAACATAAAGAAATCATTTGGATTCTATGAAATAAGTTAGAGTTGTAACTGACCTGAAAAATATGTCTACAAATGTTTCTAATAGAATAATGTTTCAATAAAAAAATCAATTCCTTAATAAGTGCTGAAATTTTCATTAAAAGCAAACAATTCCTTTGGTAAATTCTTAAAATCTGAGGGTTGGATTTTCATATTAATGTGTGCATGATGTTGGAATTTTTGAAACAGTTAATAGAGGACACTCTCTGGCACTATAAATACTCTGTGATTATTTTTATCACTCTCTTCTGATCTTATCCTTCAACATATAAGTCTCTCATGGAAAAATGCGTTCCCAATGCATTTACCAGCCTGCAAGAGATTGGTGATGCCCTATGTAATAATTATTTTTCTCCTGATAACAAGAAACACACAAGACTATATATTTACACTACAGACTCAAATATACATTTACACACCTTTTCCAAACTGAGAGACATTGAAGAAAAACATTGACAAACTTCTCTTCCTACCCTACTATGCACGACGGACACTATAAACTATTAGCAAAAGCATTTACACAGTGACAAAAAATGTGATTAGACCATATGAAAGTGCAAAATCATAAATTTCATTCACTACAACATATCTACGCAACACAATATTATATGTGGGACCCCCCACCAAAAAAAAAACCCGGATTGCCATTGCAATTACTACTATGATAGTACAGTCCAGTCAGCAAGCAAACATGTCATTTTGCTTGACCCTTTTACTTCTCTGAGGTGCTTGAACCGGCAGACATCACAAAATCTTTTTCCCCAACAAAACAAAAATACGACTTCATTTCAATTTTAATCAATACTCTTTCTTCTGGGCTCATCAGATAAAGTGTCCTTTTTTCCCACTCTGCAACGCTGTCACTTGAACGACACTAAGAATTTGCAAGTACGATATGCAATTGAAAATAATAGCAAATTTTCTTAAAGTTCTCAAACATGCATTCAACACTTGATAGAAATCCTACATCTGCTCAACTTTGACCCAATGTTGCTTCTATTAGATTGGTGCACCAACTTTATCCATGCATAGCAAACAAACGAGACCTTTCTCAAACAAAAACCCTTCCAATGACAAGGGCAACAAAACCAATTCAATGTGGAGCATTGGAAAAAGACAAATTTTAATAGCAAACGCTGAACCATTTACACTACCGACACATTTTCCAGAGCATGCTACATTCAACTAGAAAATAAGACAGCACCCTGATGACAGCACATTTTGTCAACATGTTTTAACATAAATCTCAACAACACTTCTGACACCTTTTCTTTTCAACTCACAAGAACAGAAACAAAACTACAAGAACTTTACATATGGGTAGAAAAAAGTTTCTACCCATCTGGAGGGTGAGTATTGTCGGGTTACCTCCTCTTAATTTTCAAAGCCATTACTAGGGGATGCTCTTCGGCACTATAAATACTCTGCGATAATTTTTTTTTACACTCACGGAAAAATGCATTTCAGGAAACACATGAACAATACATACACACACATATGTACACACATTCACTAACTTCACATACTTTTGATCAATAAGTTTCCTCATTCATTTGTTACACACGTTATTGTCTTTGTCACTTGTAACCCTTTGTTGTTAATACATCATTTGTTTGTACATATATATTGGTTTTTGTTGTTTATGGGCTCATATCCCGTGTTTGTCGTGTTGGTTGTGGATATTTCAGGAGATACATGTGTTTATTTCTGAATGCGTTCACTGGCCTGCAACAATGTCACAAATATTTTATGACATTAGTAATGAAAAAGAATCAAAAAGTAACGGTAAATTAACAATAAATGTTATAGCATTCTTTATTTAAGGCCAGGTCATAGTGCAACTCACACTACTTACTACTATCTCAAATCAAATCTCATTGTTTCACAGCAAGTGGAGATTTTTAGTTTCAATTTTGAGTTTGCAGTATTTCGCTTCTGTAGTCAGCTTATGAAATATTTGCTTGATTCTGTTTTTACTATTTACATTTTGACTATTGTCCTCATTTTTTTGTTATCATTCTAGATTAAATAAAGGGTTCAGTTCAGAAATCCCTGCAGGTTACCCACATTGATATATACCTGATGAAGGCTGGAGGATACAATGAGTAAAATGTAGTGATAACAACAAAGATGAGGACAGTAGTCCAAATGTACATAGTGTAAAATTTACACTGTAAATAATGATGACTCTTCATACCAGAAATTGTTTTTACACTGAAATTTATTCAAAAATGTTATTTGTTACATAAAGTTAATTGAATATTTTCTGTATGATATTGTTATTCATAACAAATATATTGATGATAAAATTTATGAGCAATTTGTTTTTCTTTCTAAAAGTTTGAGAAAAAATGATGTTGAATTTTATTTTTGTTTTACTGTTAAAAAATGAAATAGGAGTAAACGTGATATTTTAATTTTATACTACAAAATTAATGAAAAATCATTTAAGAATGTTCTTGTATCATAATTAAATTCAATAAATTTAATATTTTTAAATATTGCAGATGTACAGTACAAATTAACCCTAGGGATAACTGCTAAACGAAACCACATTTTAAGAGTCAAATTATATATTCATTTAGTCAAGAAAAAATATACCAAGATAAATAAGATTAACTTTTCGAAGCAAAAGTTCTTAATCACTTTTTTCTTTCAACTTAAACTGACTACAGCAGTAAACTAACGCAAAAACTCAAATCAGAATTTTAAAAAAATCTTTGCTTCAAGTGAAACAAATTTTGAGATAGGGCGCCAATTTTGGGCGAGTTGTTTTATGACTTGGCCTAAAGAATGCCATGACATGAGTGCTGAAAATTTAATTTAAAACAGATAATTCCATGATTTTTGATAAATTTGTAAAAACTGGGAGGTTTTGTTTTCATTATTAAAAGTGCACATGCATGTATTTTGGTTTTAAAATACAGTCCTGTGTCAAACAAACTCATTTTTAGTTTGTTAAGAATTTTAAAAGATACAGTGGGTGCTAAAAACTCCAGGATTCAAACCACTTCCTAAAATCTGGCTAAATGATTTTTTTTAGAAAGGGCTTTATGAAGTTGTTGTACACGTCTAAAAAAAAAAAAGTAAGTCAAACATAATCAACATTTGTGAATGTGTCGGGCACCATTACGAACGAACGACGGGGTTGGGGGGGATGACTTACTCGCGGTGAATCTTTATTGCGTTTCTGATTGGTTTATAAGGTTAAGGGAGATAATGAGGTTTGTATTAACTTATACCAGATTTCTTAACTCGAGATCTTTTCAACAATACGATATTATCAAAGTGTGGCTTTGGTCTAAAGAAAATTTTGCATTAAAAATATGTAGAGCATTATTCAACCACTTGTAGTTCTAAAAAAAAAACACCCAAAGGTAGAAAATAGTGTAAAATCTCTTTCAAATCTCGAGCTATAGTGGGTGATAACTTTTTGCGTTATCACCGAATGCAAAACTGGAGATTTCGTGTATGTGGAAGGAAGAGTAACGAATGTAATGACGTCCTAGTCACTAATCAGTGAAAAAAAAAGTGAAAACTGTTTTGTAACTTCGGTTTAGCTATTTACTTAACAAGTTGTTGATATTACTCATTTCTGAAAATCACAAAGTCAACTTAAATTTATGAATTGAAAAGTAAAGTGAAACTTTTAATTTCATCACCTGTTCCTCGTTAAATTTGTTGTTTTATTTGTTGATAGGGATAAATTTTTTGTTCAATCTACGGATCGCTGCTTTCTGCGATAAGAAAAAGAACGATTATTGACTGCATTTGCCGAGTGAAAAAGGTAATAAAAATAATCTTTTACTTTTCATAAATCGATTTTTTTTTTTTGCTAAAAATTTTGTTTTTGTTCTTTTAAAGCCCCAAAAAGTAATTTGTTGGAAAAAAAAGTTAATTTCCATTTTTTTTTTTTTTGTTTTGTTTTGTTTTCTGACAGATTGGTTAGGTTTTGATTTTTGTGATAAATTCTCTTTAGAGTTTTCAGAATTTTCAGTTGTCTTTGATTTTGCTAATAAAAGTGATAAAACTCCAGTACTACTGCACAAAAGTGGAGCCCCACGCGCGTTTTAAAACATTTTAGTACTAGACCTCAAACTAAAACTTTATATCTAAAGGAAAAAAAAAAAACTAATACATTACATAAAAATGGTACCAAATTTATTTTGGTAGCTCAATTCAATTAGCAACGGTTGTTCTGACCATAAAGTTTGTCAATTTTCCATCTCGTGTGCCAATGTTAACACTTATTACAACTGAAATATTTCAGACTAGATAAAAATCATAAGTAGTCTTGAAGTAAAAGAACTAATGGAATCAATAATTATTAGATCAGAACTAAAATTGTTGCCTTCTTAAAACCGAAATAGTTTAACAAAATTGACGGGAGAAAGGCTAAATTTGACTTTGCTCATAAGTTTTTCATTTCAAAATTCCTTGCTACGATTCAAAGCACAACACAACAAAGATGGATTTAATTTCTTTTTTCGTTCAGTACTACATCAATAAAAAAACTAAAGAAAAGAACCTCATTTTTACACCATGTAAAAACAACCAGAAGCGTAACTTAGTGCTAAAAAATCTGGTTAAAAAAAGGGATACCTTTCTAAGAGCATAGTATGATGAAAAACTAAAAGGTCCCAAACTTGATAAAAACAAGAGGAAAGACCAAAGATTTTTATTTATTTTTTTAATCCTTCCTAACACCTTTGAATTTTTAAGTACAAATCTTTTCTTGCGTGAGCTGGTGGGCCAAAGTAGTAGGGATTTTTAACGTCTTTTTTGGCATTAAAAACACATTGTTTTGGAAATTCTTGCAATATTAATGAGATTTTCAGGAGTTAATTCACAAATGAATATTTTTTTTTATAAAAATCTTGGTAATTTTTATACACACACGTGACACATCTGTTATCCTTAACTTAATTTCATGAAATTTTGAGAAATTAAATTTTGATCCAAATTTTTAAAACTAAGAAAGCAGGACTCTTCGGAGAATGTAAATAATCCATTTTTATTTATTTATTATTATTTTTATTTTTTTTCAAAGAGTCACCTATTTACCAAAAATCTTCTCAGAATCGTAAAATAAAAAATGCAATAAAAACTATTATTATTTAATTAGGAAGCTTTTAATCGCTAAAAAAAGAGCATAGCTTGATGAAAAAGGCGCCAACCTTGCCGAAAACTAAATTTTATTGTCTAAATGCTTATGTTAGGAAAGACCAAAGTTTTTTTTTAATTATTTTTAAAAAATTTTCCTTCTTTTTAGAACATTCTAAATTTTGATTAAAAAAACCTTTTTTCTATTTGTATCAGCGGAACTAAAATAACAGACAATTTTTAGCACGTTTTTTTGGTATGACACACATTAATTTGAAAAATCGTGCAAAAATAGAAATAATTATCGGATGTTAATGAAACTTTCAGGAACTATTCACAGATGATCGAAATTATTATATGTTTTTTTTATGAAAGTCATGGTAGAAATATTTTTTTAAATATTTATTACCCCCCATAACTAATTTTATGAAAACGCTAGAAATTCTATCGCATCGGTTTTTTAGTGATTACAATAATTTTAAAAGCACAGGGCTTTGAGGAATGCAAATCATGTTTTTTTTTTAATTGGATACGCAGTACCTGAAAATCAGCTCTGAATTGTAACATACAAAACTCAATAAAACAAAGATATTTAAAGATAATTTAATATTTATTCAAATGCTTTTATTTGCTTTTATGAATATGGACAATATTTTCTGAAAGCAAAAAAATTTTTCGATGAAAAATGAATTTTTAATACAATTATTTGTTATTTCATTAATTATAATAGATTTTACATTTAAGTTGTTAAAATATTATAAAATTAGTTAAAAAAAGCATCGGCTTTCATAAGTGTCCTTATGAGATAGATCTTTTTTTAGCGCGTTGTAAATTGTATCATTTTGACTAATCAGAAGATCCCCAGTAATTAAGAAATGTAATTTGTGCTTATAATCGAGCTGTAATTATAAAATACGGAAGACCAACCAGAATATAATTAAGTTGCGTTATTTGAGTTAAGCATTGTTCTCCGCTGTTAAGGCCTTTACTTTTGCGAAACACGTGTGGAGAAGTTAATTTGATTTTTCAATTTCAACTGAGAAGGGTACCTACAAGTATCAGTATCATCTTATGAAATTTATATGATCTTATTTTTATATTAATCTCGGTTTTACATTTTTCCATAAATGAAATATCAAAATTAATAATAAAATGAATGCAAATACAAATAACAGTAGAATGTAATAAATGTACATAAAATTATAGTATTTTTTATGTACAATTCTGATAAAATTTCATAAGAAAGGTACCTATAAATTAATTAGATACCTTTTTAAGAAATATAAAATTTAATGTCACTCTTAACAGTTTTATTTTAATTTCTTTACAATATATTTCCCATAAAGCATCATAAACGTAAAGGTGAAAGCTAAGTACAAAAAAAAAAAATTAGACCGCTGAAAGTTTTTGTTAAAAATAACGGGTAAATAATTTGTTCACGTAAAATGTAAATTATTTCACTTTTCTCCTTCCAGAGAACAAATTAGCCTCATGGAATTCAGAATATATCATTCATCACATGTCAAGAGACGTGAAAGTTTATGACCTGCTTTGTTTTATTTTCAAATTACATCTTTTTTTGGCACAAAAGCTAAGTTAAGTTTGGTTCAAAATATTTTAAATAAACATTATAATTTCCGATTTTCTTAAAATAAGTTTTGAAAAATGATAATTGATATTTAAAAAATTTCAAAGTCAGATTTCCAGTTTTTTTTTAAATGGAAAAAAAAATGGTCAATTTTGCTGACTCAAAAAAACTAGATTTTTTAACGAAAAATTCGGACGTGCTAGGAACGATTAAAAATGGAAAAAATACCCCAAAATACTTTTGACCTTTCCTCTTAATAATAACAAACATTTAGACGATAAAATTTTGTTTTCGTCAAGTTTACGCCTTTTTCATCATGCTATGCTCTTTTTTTAGCGATCTCGTGGAGGTACCTATTTTAAGGACACTACTTAAGAAAAAAATCGTTGAATAATGAACTTATAATAATTTATAAAGTTTTAATTTTAAAGCTTTAAAATTTTGTATTAATTTCAGTCTTTTAGATTATATGAAGAAAAAAAATATTAATAGTCCTAAATTAATTATTTACCTTATAAATAAATTAAGACATAGGACTACTGCCGAGTTTGTTCTCGGCTTCATAGGAAAGTAAAAGCAAAACATCTTAAATTTAGTAGATAAAAAGCCAAAATATAGTGTTCACAGATAAAACATTTATTTCAATAAAACAATTTCCATGCATATTGTTCCATATGCCAAATAGTAACAAAACATAATGATAAACAAAGGGATTTACGATTTACTTGATTAATAATTTTTTTGTCAGTCTAAAATTTAGACTGACAAAATTACTCTAAAATGTGACTGACAACTTAAACATCTTTTCCTTTTCTTTTTTCAAAATTTTCTTTTATAATGAAAAACTTG
This sequence comes from Acanthosepion pharaonis, assembly GCA_903632075.3. Lineage (NCBI taxonomy): Eukaryota > Metazoa > Mollusca > Cephalopoda > Sepiida > Sepiidae > Acanthosepion > Acanthosepion pharaonis. Next base: position 905,527 of record CAHIKZ030000748.1, on the reverse strand, counting down.
TTTTAAAATCTTTTCTTAAAAGTTAAAAGTCAATTTCTTCAGATACTTTTAAACAAATTTATAACTTTTCTCAAGTTATAAACAAATATTAGCTTTGGAATTCTACCGGAGCTAATAAAAAAAATTTTTGTAGAGTCACCCGAAACGAAAAATTCACTATCTCTTCTTCCCATCCCTTAAATAAAATCAGATATATAGCAATTAAAGTTAAATAAATATTAACTCTGTTAAGAAAATAATTCGACACAACATGTTACTTTACATGGCAGACTAAATTAGTTACCCACGGAGCCAGAATACAAAGCATCTTGTTAATCGACCAAAGAAAAATCTCTGAGGAAAATCTCTTCCGATTAAAGGGTGGCGCCGTCTCCCGCCTTCAACCCCATAAAAAGGCGTCAATAAAAAGACCATCGTCTACTTTGCTATCAGAGGTGTATCGTTCCAAATTTCAATACATTAAATATTTCTTTACTGAAGCTATTGAAATGTCTTCGAATTTTAATATTCTAAAATTTTGCAAATAATGTTTCTCAAATATAATTATTATTAAGTGTAAACTATATTTACTAATCATAAATGGAAAAGACAAATCATCACGTACTAGATGTACCTTATCAGAAAACAAAGCGATAACTATATTAAATTTAATGCTTAAATTTCTAAAATTCAATAAACATCCAAATTTTTTAAGATTACTGAGTACTTAAAATTAAAAATTACATAAAAAAAAAGCGCTTGCGTCATTTTCTTAAATTATGTTTTACAGACATGTCATCACCTTGTCAAACATGTAAACTAAACACACCTACTGTTAATTAAAAATGCAGCTACTGTTTGGTTAAAAAATTCGTTTCTGTGATATTTTGAATTTAAAGTAAATGATATTTGTTTCAAATCAGATTAATTATACTTTAAATCGGCTAATATTCCTTGAATAAAATTCCAGAAAAGTATATTTCACTTTGCGAGATTTTTAAAACCGAGAAGTAACTTATGTTTATAAATATCTAAAAAAAAAATTGTATACTGACAAAAAAAAAAAAAACAATAAATAAAAATTGATTCTGATCTGTATAATCTGTTTGAAATACACCAGAGTATTTTGCTTACAGGAAATAGTAAATTTAATTCTGTAGTTTTCAATTAAAGCTTTATGAAATGTGGCATTATGATAATGGACTTCCTACTTCTGGTTTATTAACTATAGAAATCCATTTTTCAAGTTTGTTTAATTTCATAATAATGATTCAAATCCCCATTATGATTCTGTGAAACCAACTCTTCTCATTTGGCACCCAGTGTGTGTTGAAAATGAATTACAACTGGCTCTTTAGCACACTCTGCCAGTTGCCAACAAACCAACAGCTGCCAAATGCAAATTTCTAACCAATTTAAATCCTAGTATGACCAAATTTTCCATTCCAAGGGCTCATAAGCCAACTCAGCAACTGTCTTTTTTTTTCTTTTTTTTTTCTTTTTTTTTTGTCAGCTGCAAAACCCTCATTTCATCTTGGGAGGCCAGTGGACACTGCCAAATGCTTGTCAGCTATGGTCATTCTTTCCTAAACACTGTCAATGAAGCAAGTTTTTGTCACGCATCCTCATATTGGATTAAAATTTGAGAGATGATGTTACAAAATCACCTTAATGGTCAAGCTTAGGGTATATGCTCCTGAAATTGTAAGCAAGTTCTCAGAATGTTTGCATTTCAAGAATGACTGTACATAAGCAGAACATAACCAAAGATCTAGCTGAGTTGGAATAAGCAGACTTTGATTACATTGTAAGTTTGTTTTGTATGCTGATTGCTGATTGGGATTGTTTAGGGAACTAATATTGTCAAATTTTCAGTATACTTTTTTTTTTTTTTTTTTTTGTTACCTTATTGTAGTGCAAATAAATGTTGAAACGCTCTTAAAAAGGGCGAAAAGACAAAAGAAGACAGATTCGTATATTGATGACATCATGATAGATGTACAAATCACTGACTTCTTTTGTCTTATCCCCCTTTGTATAAGTGGGTCAACTTTCATCCAAATTACAGGTCCCAGCCTGTGGGACCTCATTGTCCCTTCTGAACACCAGTTCACCCACTTTTCCTTTCTTCAGCTTATTATATTGACAACTAAAATAAAAAAATAGTTCTCCTAGGATCTGATTGCACTCATCCTTCTCTTTTCTTCTTCTTCCTCCTCCTCTCCTGCAACCTTTCTTGTACAACACAAACAAGAAAAAAAGACCTTTGTGGTACTGTCTCTTTTCTCTGTTTGACCTTAGGTGCCACATTGTACCAATACATCACTTTGACAGGTAATATGCCTCCTCAATCTTGAGATTAAGTGAGGTGGTTGTGCAGCCAGTATCAACAAGAGTAACAACACCGCCCACCGACACTTCTTTGATTAGTAGAGATTGGTACTGCGCCTTTGTCTCTAACCAGTCTCACCATTCCAGACACCATATTGCCGAAATAGCTTTCCACAGACCTTAGTAGTTTCTTTCAACTTTTTCTGCAAGAAGATTTGCTTGCCCTCTACCTTGAAATGAGTGTCAAAGCAATATTTAACTATATTAATTTGGCTGAATTAGATGTTGTGGCATTAATTTGGTTTGGAAGTGGTGGATCATCTCTTAAGGAATTCAGACATCACAGCAGAGTTCAATGGAAAGAAATAAGGCAGATACATTGACTTGAGTAAACAAAAGGTGGCAGTTGTCGTTGATTGGATCATTGATGAGATTGACATTGTTGTCAGAAAAAAGGACGACTATAACACTAAATTAGATGCTGTGCTAAAAGGTGTTTGAAAGTGGTGGATCATTGTTTGACTTTTCCTTCGTTCATCTATCATGATGTCATCAATGTATAAATATAATGTTTCTTTTGTCTTATCGCCCTTTTTATGAGTGGGTTGATTTTCATTCAAACTACACTTATACAAACCCATACTAAATCAGGTTATTACTTCACTCTCAATATAAAGAACCTGGTGTGTGTGTGGGGGGGCATCATTGGACAACATCTATCAGCATTCCAGGAACTATAAGAGATAAAAGCTAAACTGCTCTTTAAGGCTTGATACATCATCCATTCTGCTGATGCCCATTCCATATCACCTGTAAAACATTTTGAGTGAATTTATCAATAAATACAAACAACAAACATCATTGAAGCTACACAGTGGGTGTCTGACATGACTAACTAAATCAGTGCTGGTGTAAATGCTGATGAAACGCACATTAGATTTAAGAAATTTAAGCACATTGTTGGCATTATGCTAATGCCTACTATAAAATATGTTTTCAGTGAAATAAACATTAACTTGATCTTACAAAAAAATTATCAATTATGACTCTATTTGGTGTTCAAAATCTAATGCATAATAAGGGATTCACTTTGGGGGCTCTAGCAGCATCAGATGAGATTAACTACTAACATTCTATCTTTCCTAATAGCTTGAATGCTGGAGGAAAGCAGCATCAGATGATGAACAAACACTAGAATTTGTTACAGACTTTGAAAAAATAGTGCAATAATGCCCTAAAAAATGTATCCTCAGACAGCCAGAAAATCCCTTTTTGAGTATTCAAACTTTACTTGTCTTCAATCAAAGCCATACAAGAAGCAGAAAGACCAATATTCAAGGATGTCACAGCAAAACTATGTAAATTAATGAACAGTATTTTTAAATAAAAAGAAACATTTGCAGGTGTTCCACAACATTAAAGAAGCATTCACTCTGAACAGTTTCTAAGATATTATGTTAACAAAAAAAACTTTCATCTTTGTTGATACCAACTTTTCTGTAACCTGTGTTTCACAGTCAATAAACGAATAATTCAAGCTAGCTTCGAAATATGACAAATACAGACATGCCATACACACAAAAAAATCTTGAATGGGAAGTGATGATGCATGGAACTGGCTATGTTAATTATTGTTGTCGTTTACCTCCCTTTTGCATTGTTTTGTATTTAATGACTTTGATTATCCCCCTTCACTTCCAAGGTATATGGCGTTCTGATAACGGATTTCCGGCTCATGGTAAATATAACTATCAAAAATAACTTCCTGGTAGTATTCCCTATTTTTCTCAAAAACGGAAAATTCCACTAAATAAGTATTAATTCAAAATATATTTTCATTCAAAAATACAGTGTAATTCAGATAGTTTGGAAGTCAATCATTCAGTGGCGTCGCTTTTTGGTCACGAAGAAATCAATCAAGGGATGTACAATTTGAAGTAATTTTGTCACGCCCCCTCCTCTCCAGTTATCTTTTTAATCGGTAAAAGAACAAATGAAAATACTCCATGTGTTGTTGGAGTAAGTGTAGCTTTTCTAATAGGTGGCATTTGAACTTATTTTGTTTCGCACATGACTGAATTTTGTAGGCACCTCCAGTTGTTAGAGCATGATGAAAAAAGGTCCCAAACTTAAAACAGTCAAAAATAATGTTAGGTATTAAGACGAAAGCTCAAAGGATTTTTTTTTAAATTATTTTATTAAATTTTTTAATTCTTTTTAGCACGTCCGAAATTTTCGTTAAAAATCTTGGGGTGGGGGGCTGTCGTTAGCGATCGACGTTTAAGTGTTTTTACGCGTTTTTAAAAAAATTTTCTAGGTAATTCTTGCAAAAGTCGGATTTTAATAAAACTTTCAAGAATTATTCACAAATGAAGTTTTTTTTCTTTTCTTTTTTAGAAAATCTTAGTAAAAAAATATTTTTCTTTTTACACATGTAACCTCCGACTTAATTAATTTCATGGAACTTCGAGAAATTAAATTGCAATCTCAAAATTGTTTTTAAAAGTTGGGCTTATTGGAAAATGTAAATCGATCATTTTTCTTTTTTTTTTTCAAACTACTACACATTTCCCGAAAATCTGCTTCGAATTGTAAAATAAAGAGTGCAATAACTATGACATTATTTAATTAGAAAAGCTTTTAATTACCTTTTATAAATATTATTAAGGACATGATAAATATATGTCTATATCTCTGAGATGAGGTATTATGATTACTTGCATTATTTACATTATTCGGACACATGGCCCAATGGATAAATACATTGGTTAGATCCAGTGACTAGACTCTAAGAGTTGTGAGTTCAATACCAGCAGTGGTGAACCAAAACTTGGAGAGTTGAGTTAAAGAGAAATAACTGAAACATCCAGAAGAAGCATGGCAATTTACCCTGGTGAACAAAATAAAGGGTTCGGTTCAAAATTCCAATCACCTGAAGAAGTGTACAACGGCTGAAATACTGTGAATATGGCAATGAAGATGAGGATAACGGCCCAAGTAATGTAAATAATGCAAATAATAATAAAGATTTAAGATTCTTAATTTTCTTAAGACAAACAAATTTTTTTATGAATTTTTACAAGAATTATTTTTTTTTTTAATAGTAATAATTTAAATTGTTTAAAATTCTGCATTACTTTAATCCGGTTAGGTCATATTGTTATTAAGTGAAAACTATATTTATATCATAAGTTTAAAAGTTTTGCACATTTTTAAAATTATTATTTATTTATTTATTTATTTATTTTTTTTATTTTTTTGAGATATTCCAGTTTTTCTAACTATGGATGTCTGTCATGTGTTTTAAGAGTTGTCCTCCCTGGAAGATTTGGCTGTCTGCAATTCTTTCATTTTCATTTGTTTCATCATGTTTACATCTCAACAGGCTTTGCAAATAATCCCTTCAAGATTTTAAACTTTAAAATTTAAAACATTAAAATTTAAAGTAATTTTTACTTTTTTTAATTCCTATTTCATTAAATATTTTTATTTTAGTGTGGGTCATACTTCAATCAAGTAATTCCATTTTCAGTTTCACTTGAGAAAGAATAATTTTTACTTTAACTTAAATTAAATTTTCCTTATTCAGTTTCTGTTAGAAATTAAAAAATAACTTCAATGTCATTTTGAAATTTCCTTTCAAATTATTTGTACTTTAACTCCTATTTCATAATTTTGGAAGATTTTTAAAATTTCTATTTGAAATACACCAGTGCATTTTATTTACTGGAAATAGTAAATTTAATCATTTAGCTTTCAATTAAAGCTAAAAAGAAAGCTTCAAGAATACTTTTTCATTTTTAAAAATTCATTAAAACTTAGGTATTGAAAATTTACATGCAGGCCCTAAATTTGACATATGCTGATGCCTGAAAGGTGACATTTCAACATCACTTTCCATATGATTTGTGTGCAGATTTATTTGTTTTCCCTTTTTTTACAATAAAAGTAGGTACCTCTATGAAAACACTGAAAAACATGATAAATACACGTTCCAAACATAATGAAAACATAGTTTTATCATAAAAATCATTTTATTATTAAGAGGAAGGATCAAAGTATTTTTTGATTACCCAATTAAATTTTTTACTCCTTTTTAGAATATTCAAAATTTTGATAAGAAAGAATTGTTTTTCTTGTGTCAGCAGTTGTACTAACTTTTAGCATAACAAATTTTAACCTCTTTTTGTAGTGACGGACATATATTAATTTGGAAATTCTTGCAAAAATCAAACAATTTTCAGAACTTATTCACAAATGAATTTATTTATTTTTTAAAAAATTTTTATTAGAAAATCTTGGTAAAAACTTTTTAATACATGTGCTTCAGCCCCTTACTTAATTTATGAAAACTTGAGAAATTCAACGTGATAATTTTTAGTGACTATATTAGTAAAAAGCAGAATGTTTTGAAGAATTTAAATCATAGAATTTTTTTTTTTTTTTTGCAAAATCAGACCCTGTCTTATAAAAATCTGTTCTGAATTGAAAAATAAAAAAATGCAATAAAACTAAGACATTATTTAATTAGAGAAGATTTGAATTGCTTTTATGAATAATATATATTAAAGACAATATTACCCGAAGAAAAAAATTGAATTTTTACAAGATTTTTTTTTTTCTAAATTGAATAATTTATAAAGATTTTAAATCTTTTAAAATATGTTTTCAATGTGATAATTCTTAAGAAATATTGTTAAGTAAAACTATATTTACCAATCATTGATATATATATATATATATATATATATATATATATATATATATACACACATCAATCTGATGACCGCCCCCCAATATTTTTTAAAAGAAATTTGATTTTTGTACGTATGGTTACATGCAGATTTCTGAAGTATAGATGTACAGACTGATAAATCTATCATTAAAAGGTTACGTGCTTTAATAGTTCCCCCCCTTCTTACAAAGTTTATTGTCTGCTTCATCATATTTAACTATGAACACATTCAGCTGTCAATACATTGTCAATAAATTGATTAACATATCAGAAAGACATGCGCCTATAGTGAAGAAATGTTTGTATACAACATTTTATGCTATAAATGATATTTGTTTCAAATCAGATTAATGTAAAATTTGCTAATTTTTCTCAAATAATGTTTCAGAAATATATATTTTATTTGTGCAAGATTTTTAAAACCAAGAATTAACTTTTTACAAATGTCTCAAAAATTGTCATTTTGATTTTCAGTTAAAAAAAAAAAAAAAAAGATCCATTGCAATCAATCTCATTTCTGTTTGAAATACACAGTTTTTGGAATTAGCTACATTCCCTGTGAATGTTTGTTTATTTTTTTCAATTGTGACTGTGTCATCTATTTCCAAATATTTGCTACTAGAGTGCATGTTTACACAGAAGAACTAGTCAGTATAAAAGTTGTATACAAACAAACAGCAAAAAATAAATGTTTATGGAGAGTGTGCCATAGCAGAGAGTACTGTTTGTAATACGTTTGCTAGGTTAATATGTTGAAATCTTAATCAGCTGGGAGACCAAATATATTCCAGCTGGCCTGCAGTTGTTAATGATGACCCAAATCAAAATGCTAATGATTCTTAATCTTGAGATCTTATTTTAAAACCAAATATTTGCTGAAAAAATGAGCATAAATGAAAAAAATGCTGAAAACTTTAGTTTTGTTGGATTTTAATGAAATTTTGAGGACTTATTCAGAAATAAAAAATGTTTTTCCTTTTTACATCACCCCCCCCATTTAATTTTAAATGTTTATTGTTTATATTAGTTATAAGGAGAAAATTTTTTGGAGGTTAGTTACTCTGAATCATAAAATAAAAAAAACAAATGCAATAAAACTAAGACCTCATTTAATTAGAAAAGCTTTTAATAGCTTTCATGTATAAAATATATTATGTTTTAAGAATTTTTTTTTTTTTTTTTTTTTTTTTAGGAATAGTGAATTTTTACAATTGTTTTCATTTAAAAATGTTAATTAGAATAATTTATAAACTTTTAAAATGCTATATTGTAGTGGTCAAATGATATTGTGTTTAAATTAAGACTCTACTAATCATCAATGGAAAAGCTTACTACAATTCAACAGTCCCCAATATTTTAAAAAAAACTTAAATTTATTTTGTGTGTATAAAAATGTCAGTTTTTGTAAATACAGATGTCCACATGCGACATTATCAGAAAATAAGTGCAGCAACTATGGTAAAGTTAAAATTTATTGGTAATTTTCTCAACAAGAGTCTTAAGTGAGATTATAAATCCAAGATACCTAAAATTTAAGTACCTCCACTAATTTGTTGAAAAAAGGGCCTACTATGACGAAAAAAATCCCCCTAAACTTGACAAAAACAAAGTTTTATCGTCGAAATCTTTGTTACTATTAAGAGGAAAGACCAAAGTATTTGTTGAATGTTTAATTAAATTTTTTAAACCTTTTAAGAATGTTCTAAATTTTGATTTAAAAATTTTCAGTGGATGGACTATAAATTAGCATAGCAAACTTTAGTGTCTTTTTTGTAGTGAAAGACATTGATTTTTTACAATTGCAAAAATTGAATAATTGTCAGATTTTAATGAAATCTTCAGGACTTATTCACAAATGAATAAGATTATTTTAGAAATGTTTTTAGAAAATCTTGGTGATTTTTTTTTTTTTTTTTTTTTTTTTAACATGTATTTCACTCCCACTTAATTTTATGAAAAATAGAAATTCAAGATAATTTGTAATGACTATTATTTAAAAGCAGAACTCTTTGGAGAATTTAAATCATCAATTTCATTTGTAAAATTGGACCCTGTCTTACTGACAATCTGTCTTGAATCATGAAATAAAACACAAGACATTCAATTAGAAAAGTATTTTTTCTTTTTAATTGCTTTTATGAATATTATATATTAAGGACAATATTGTCTAAAAAAAAAATTTTTTTCAAGGAATAATGAATTTTTACAAGATTTTTCATTTTTGTACATTTTTAATTAGAATAATTTATAAAGTTTTTTAAATCATTTAAAATTGAGTTTCAGTGGTGTAACTGTTAAGTAAAATTATATAAATCACAAAGCTTATTGCAATCTGAGGTCACGCAGTATTTTTAAAAAGGATTTTGAATTGTTTTAAATAAATATACTGATTTTTGTAGATATAGCTGTTCATACATGCCATTATCAAAAAATAAGAGCAATAGTAGATTTAAAGCCAAATAGTATCTAAACTTCAATAAAACATTAGATTATGGAGAATATTTACTTAAAAGCACTCACCTCTGTGTTAAATGTTTTTCTATGATGTTTTAAACAAGTAATATTTGTTTCAAATAAGTTTAATTAAACTTTAAATCAGCTAATCTTACTCCAAATTTCAGAAGAGTACTTTTAAAATATTTTTAATAAAGAGAATTATGTTTTTAACAGATTTGTCAATGTGGCAAATTTTAGCATTTTTACTGTGTTTTTAAAATTATTTCCAGTCAATTGCTTATTGGAAATATTAAATTTAATTTATTAGCTTGAAATTAAAATAAGTTTCAAGAAAAATTTTTCAATTTTAAAAATTAATTTTAAACCTTCAGTAACGTTTTTCTTTGAACGTACCTACTTTAAATTATACTTACTGTGCCAAATGCTAATACATTTCTCCAGCACAAATGCTAGTTGTTTCAATATTCTGATTCACTGAATGCCTTTTCTTCCATCCTTGTTTCTTTAGAGGTAGAGACAAAATTTCATTAAAAGTGTTGCTTTCAGTCCTAGAGGAATGACTTCAGGTCTTTTTCGGATGTAGGCAATGATAGATTTCCAGTTTCCTTTTCTTTATTATCTCTGCACTTTACAATTTTTTAAAGTGTGTTATTCTATGTTTCTTTATTTTCAGATTAGTCAAAAGATGTTTTCCTCATCTGATACAAATAGAATTTAAAAAAATTATTTCTTGAGCATCCACACAGCTACCAGATGTTCACCCAACCATCTTCTCTCTTCTCTACGTTCCCAGTGACTAATACTTTTCGGAAGCAAAATGCTAACCAAAACCCAAGATTCTTTGCACCATTTGCAGGCTGGTCTGGTGAAAATGCTTCTACAAGGAACAAAGATAATTATGCAGATTGCTTGAGAGTTCAAAATCATGCAAAAGGTTTTACTGATGGAAGTGATAAATCTAGATTTTATTCAACATCAGATACAGCTGATAGGAAATGTCCAATAAATAATTGGAATGATCATTTTGACATGCCAACAAAAACTGCCAGGAATGATAGTGGGCTGGAAGGGATAGATGCAGATAATCAAAATCCAAGATTTTTTGCACCTTTTTCAGACTGGTCTGGTGGTGGGGGTTCTATAAGAAACAAAGACAATTATACTGATTGCTTGAGAGAGCAAAATAATGCAAAATGTTTTGCTGAGGGAAGCAATAAATCCAGATATTATTCTACATCAGTTACAACTGATAGGAAATGTCCGCTAGACAATTGGAGTGATCATTTAGATATGCCAACAAAAAAGGCCAGGAATGATAGTAGGCTGGAAGAGATGGATGCTGATAATCTTCATTATGAGTGTATTGATTATGAACATGGAAAAATTGGTCCTTCAACGTATGATAATACTACAAATGAGTCATCTTCAGAGAAGTACAAATCTAGATTACAAAACAAAGATCTTCCAAAGAGGACTTGGTTGAGTGATCATGAATTTTACCAGCTCTTTGAAGATGGTTTGGATTTGATGATCCAAGGTAATGACAGCATCCAGGCCATCCTTGAATTTGACAAAAGGCTCAGTTTGGTCCTTTCACCTATATTTAAGGATCAGAATCTTGATAGATTAACCCAACTGCTGGGCCAAGGAAAGGAAACAGTGGCAGCCAAAAAACTGGAGAAGATGGTGTGGATAACTAAAAAGAAAATCCAACATTTGTGCTCTGAAATAATGGAAGATCTTTCAGTCAGACAAAAGGAGGTTGCAGACCAAACAACTTATATCAGTAAGTCTTCCCAATTTACTTGTTTATTATTCTTAGTGTTATATTTTTATTTTTATTTTCGTACTGTTTGGTGAGCATTAAAAAAAGTTTTTGTTTTTTCCTTTAAAGATCTATTAATATTTTATTGAAATAATTGTCAGATGAGTTACAATTACTCTCCCAAGAAAAAAAAATTGGATTTGAATGAAGTACATAAACTTGACCTAGTTGTATATTATGCCATAAGGCATCACATGTTAATATGCTTCAATCTGCCATGTGGGATGGTTCTAGATTGATTGAATTATTTTTGTAGTTTTTTTCTCATGCTGTAGCTGATAAAGAAGAATAGTGTGTACATGGTTTTGTTTTCTTTTTTTTGTAAAAAACCTACTACTGAAACTATGTTTCAAGAAGCTTTAGGTGAAATACAAGCATAAAAGGTACATTCATATTTTAAATACTGGTAACATTACTTGAAAATCTTGAAAAAAAAAAACTTTAATATACTATTGATGAAGATCAACAAAACCACTGTTGAGATATCTGAGGTGTCTGATTTTGGTGTCTTGGATTTCATAACAGAAAAAGTTAAAAAAAAATTTTAAAAATATAGATTTGAAAACGAAATGTTTTATGCAAGTTCAGGTGTTGTTTGCTCACAGAGGATTTAAAAAAAAGTTGTTTTAATGTGTGTCACATTTTGAAGAAACAAGTTTGAAGTTTCTTTCAAAAAGTTGTGGCTGAGAAGGAAACTCGAGTTTTAAATTGTAAAACCTAATAACATTTTTAATACTTCTGTTTATCTTTGAGTACCATCTTGCATTTTAATAAATTCTTCTTGATATGCCATCAAAAATAACCAGAAACAGTAATGGGTTGGGAGGGAAGGATGCTAACAATCTTTCTTATTGGTGCATTGATTATGGTTTGCTTTTTGGGCACAATATACTTTTCAACCTTTCTCAGTTGTATAGTGTATGTGCAAACCTTGAATCAGTTTTGTTTGGGGCACCTTTTATTTTTGTTGCACCCAGTCACTTTGTGTATCTGTGGTATTTAGGATTTTTTTTTTTTTTTTTTTTTTTTTGAAGTCTCAGTGTAGCTTTATTTATCTTATTTGTACTTCTTTTTAAATTAAAATATATCTGGTTTCCCCAAGCTAAAAGATGAGTATGTTGAAAACTTTCAACAATTACTTCACCTCAAAAATCTAGAAACCTGTTACTAAGTTCTTTTTAAATAATATTTTGTTTTTCAGGTATTTGCTAAAATTTTACTGAATGCATTTTCTTTTTTGAAATTTTCCAGCGCAACCTGTTACATCTTTAAATAATGAAAATCAAATTAACCGTGGGAAAGACCATTCAAAAAATCTTATGCCTTCTCATCATGATGCTGAAAATGACCCTCACAAATTAATGTTTCAGGAAGCTAGAAGGTCTCCAGACACTCATATGCAAGACTCATTTCAGCACAATTTAATGCCAGAAGTCTGTCAACAGATTTGGCATTATCAACCTAAAATTCCATTGACCTTTAAACCAATCCCTCCAGCAGCCATATACCCTGGACCATTACTTCCTTTAGGAATATCAGCCAATTCTCTTGTTCATTACATGCGACCACCACAAGTGACTCCAGCTGTACTAAAAAATAAATCTAAAAATCCTAGGCCTCCATGTCTTAGAAAGATTAACCTAACATCTGAAAAAAAACAAGCCCCAGATATTCCTGTAAGTTATGCATTTAAGCAAAACATAGTGACCAAAAAAGAAAACAATATTTTGATGAAAAACAAAAAAAAAAAAAAAAAAATTATAGTAAATGAAATGTCCCCAAAAGAAAAACTTACTCATCTCATTCATGGTGTAAAATCTAAAAAAGAACCAACTTTCAAAACTCATTTTCTTGAATTTCTATTTGACCAACTTGGACGTACCGCCCTGAACGTTGTATACAAAGTCACAGAACAATCTAATTTCTTTTTTGGAAACTTGACCATTGCTGGAGTGTCTATCACTCGTCAAAAAACAAATTATAAAAGACAACTGAAGAGTATTGTCTATAAAAGAGCATACACTATTTTAAGGACTTTTCCTGTTGATGCAATTATTGATTTAAGTAACACAGAGACATTAAGAGGAGAAAAGCTTGAATTAATTGCTTACATAAAGAAAATCCAAAAGGTTCTTGTATCTCAAAAGCAACAAAGTAACTGCCCAAAGGTTTTGTTAAACAAAATCAACAAATCTTTTGCGGAAAAATTGAAATTGTGTTTTTTGTGTCAAAGGATCAAACGTAACAAGCCTATTCTGAAATATATGGGGAGACTAAGTTTGGGTAGCTGCACACTTGCTTTATCATTGGCCCAGACTGCTGAGGCAGCTTCTAAAAAAGCTTACACTGATGCAGTGAACCGACTTAAAAGTTTGTCAGCCAATGAAATTGCCAATCAACTAGCCCTGTAAGTGGCCAAAAAGAAAACTATCATAATACTTGAGTGGGTCAAGGAATTTAGCAAAAAATAAATAAATATTCATTTCAAAAACAATTATCGCAATAAAAATAAATAAAATACTCTGGTTTACCAAAGGATCTTCAAGAATGATGCCAAACTTTGCAGCAGTTTTTCTAGGAGGCATTTTTGTGGCCTGCAATCAGGATCTTGGTTACACACTGTCCATGGTAGAGAGATTTGTATGAAACATTCTCTGCAGAAAATCATTTGGTGTCATAAAAGCTATGGTTAATTGCACAAGTTTTTTTTTTTTTTTTTGCAAGGTTCAGCAAAAAGAAAATAGGAAATCTTAAATTGTAAGTCATGACTTGACAAATCAGTTTTCCAAAAAACAAGCAGCATGAAAGATCAGTCAATGCACTGTTTCCAGGAAAAGATTTTCAACATCAAATAATTTAACTCTTCCTATGAAAGAATGTGAATCATGTTTTCATTGAGTCACAGTTAAAACATGGGTGACATATTTCTTATGAAAAGAGAAATGTTTTTTTTATTGTCAACCCTGCAATAACTGCTGCCACCAAGAAAGACAGTATCATCAAAAAATATAAAAAATTTTAAATTATTTTGGCTGTCTTCATTTTTATTGTACCCTTTCTATTCATCTATGTCCTATGAATGATCATTTATTAAATCTCTAAATCCTAGATACAATAAATTTGTTCTTTAATTAAAGAATCATTTAGAATATAATTGATGTGGAGGCAAGGCATAATTTGATTGAATAAATGTCTGTACTATTTTTTTTTGTTTATTTTATTTAAATAAATTACTAATTTATGTTGAAAAACTTGACATTAATACTTATCACCTTATCTACATTTAAAATTTTTAATTTCCACCTTTTTAGCATTTTTGAAAACTTAAAAATGTATTAATTGAATTTGATATTTCAATGTTTATTTGCCTCATTATCAGAGTGAAAAAACTTTTGTATAATAATAAAACAGTCTTGTATATTAAAAAAAAAAAAAGGCAATAAAGAAAATATGTACAGGAAAAAAATTATATTGGCTGTTAATTTTTTAAAGAAATTACAAAACTTATTTTCCAACCCTTTAAATATTCTGTGGATGAAGCTTCCCCCTACACCTATACATAACTAAATGGGTGACTTCATGAAATTGGCATGTTTGATTTGAAATGCTAATATCAATTCTGTAGCTTGCATTCATAATTAATGTACCAAAAACAAAGATTTTTCTTCTAAAGTATAGCAGTTATAATTATGAAATCTTTTCAGGTGATAAAAATTAGCTGAGTAAAAAGAAAGTCTCTAAATTTCAGAAATAAAAGGAAAAAAACATGAGAGGAAATAAATAAAATAAAATGTGATCAAATAAGCAAAATAGTCATTTAATTAAAACAGAAGATATTTTAAAACTGTAAAGTCAAAATTAAATGAAATGATGATCATCAGAAAAGAAATTATTAATTGGTTTTCTATGTAGAATTTCTGAACTTGTTGAATGGAATTTGAAAGAAATTCAAGCAAAGATTGAAAATAATTATTGCATAAATTTATTTATCGTGTTTGTGTGTATATGCACATGTGTGGTGTTGCAATTTAATTCTTAGAATGACGGCTGTGCATAACTTAGGAATTAGCTCAGGAAGATATTTATACTGAAAGCACTAGACATGTTTCAACTTCAAGTAGAAAAATGTTTTGTCCAAAAAGGAATTTGGAACAGTGGATTGATGTCATACTTTGTATGTATATTGGTAAAAGTGACTGACTTGTTAGCCCTCTTAAAAAATTGCTTATAGTGAAGATTCTATGAAAAAATGACAATCCAAGAAAAGGGTGATATGTTTTTCACAATGATGCAAAGATGTAACAGTTGGAAATGCTGACATAGTGTGATTATTGGCATGATCAGATTTAAGATTAGAGGCTTACAACCACTTTATGTCGAAATAATTATTCCCATACAATGCCCGATCTTAAGAAACATCAAGCCTAGTCATTATCTAGATGGGTGATTGCTTGCAAATACCAGGTGCTGTTAGCTTGGATGTGCAGGTTGTTTAATACATAATAGGTTGGAATTGTTAATTGGAGTGCTGAGTTAATTCCCATTGGATTTGTTATATTGACTTGTATGCAAATATCTTTGGGAAATGTATGAATCCACCTTTCCAGGTATGGGTTAATTAGTAAGACTTGTATCACTAAATCATTATCTCAAAAAAATATTCTTACAATCTAAAAGTATTTTCTGACTTAAGTTAACTGGATAAACTGTAGAAAATGAAAAAAAAAAAATAAAGATTGAAGATTAAGTGCCATTACTGGCAGAACTGAATATGATTAAAGATGTGGCAAAATCTAACAGGTTTTGGGAATGAGGAAAATTTCCTCAATGATGTTGCCTCAAATATTGAATAATAAGTCCTGGAATTGTGTGTGTATGTAAAATTATTGATAATAGCATAGAAATCTGCATAGTTTCATGAAGTTATTTTTTCTAATCAGTTCTCATCAGATTTTTTTTTTTTTGGTGAACAGTTTTATTTACAGATTATCTGTTCTCTTAAAAAAAAAATTGTTTTTATGATTACATAAATTGTTTACAATAAACTGTTAATGATGTAAAATTAATGTTATAATTAAATCATGTATTATATAAAAGTTAAATATTAATAAAATAGTGATTTCCCCTGCCCCTTATTTGAGTTTTATTAAATTACATTTAAAGTTCTAATCCAATTGTTTACATAACTTCATGTGATTTATATGTAGTGAAGGACTGCTGTTGAGAACATGAATTTTTACAAATGCTTAATCTTGGGGAAGATTCCAATTTATAATTTATATATATTTTTATAAATTGTTGATTTCACTTATATTTATTATTAATTAATAAAATCAATGTCTTGGTTGGTTTAAGCATAATTAATTTATTTAAATAAAATGTATGAATGAATTATGAATTTAATTTTTTATTTATTTTATATTTTGTGTGTGTATAATGATGAAATGATCTTAACTGAATAGCCATTTGTTTGTGAAATCCCATTTCTAAGAATTATTCAAATCACACAGATTTTATCATATACAGGCTAACTGCCTTTCCTATGGAAGAATTTTTTTTAACTAGGATTTATTAGTTAAAGAATGAGATTCAATTTTTGCTCCAGTGTGAGAGCAATTTCTGTATGATGAATGGAAAGTAAAGCTGTCATGTTTAACAGACATCTTAAAACTAAACTTAATCTAAAACTGCAAAGGTGGGAAAACTAATGCATTCAAACAGTGAAGATGTTCAAGAAACCAATAGTTTGGTAAACAAGGCTTAAAGTAGCTCAAATTGTTTACTGCATGTTACCAACAACACTTTTGCAACACATTAAGGAAAATGATATAAGAATACCCGAAGAATTTAAGATGATACATACTGCTCTATATGCAATCTATGTTAGCAAGTTTTTGATATGGCATATTTGAAAGATAGAAATGATTGACTTAATTGTAAGTACCTCCACTAGGTTGCATAAAAAAACTGCATAGCATGATGAAAAAAGGCCCCAAACTCAATAAAAACAAATTTTTGTCATCAAAATGTTTGTCATTATTAAGAGGAAAGACCAAAGTATTTTTTTATTTTTTGAAAATTTTTTACTCCTTTCTAGCACATTCGAAATTTTGGTTAAAAAAAAATCTTTTTTTGGCAGTGAGAAAAAAAAGGTTTGTTTTATTTTGTGCTTTTTTGAGGAAAAACATATCAATTTGGAAATTCTTGCAAAATTCAAATAATTGTTGGATTTTAATGAAACTTTCAGAACATATTTAGAGATGAATGAAATTATTTTTGAAATAATTTTTTTTTTTTTTTTTTTGTTTTAGGAAATCTTGGTAAAAATATGTTACCACCCACTTAAATTTCATGAAATTTTGAGAAATTAAATTTTAAGTAGGGGTAATTTGACCCCCCCTTTTTATTAGTTAAAAACAGGACACTTTGGAGAAAATCAATTTTTTTTTTTTTTTTTTTTTTTTTTTTTTGTAAAACAGTTACCCATTTTATCAAAAATCTGCTCTGAATTGTAAACTAAAAAATGCAATAAATCTATGACATTATTTAATTAGAAAAGCTTTTAATTGCTTTTGTAAATAAGTTATATGAAGGACACTATTGTCTGAAGAAATAAACATTTTCGATGAATTGTGACACCCACTGGTTAGTCACAGCACCAATATGGGATGTCCACTGACCGCAACGTCAATATATGACACTGTGCCGTCAGCCCGTGGTCAACTCCCAGTTGTGGCACAAAGCCATAAGGTTTCTTCCACCAGCGTTTTGGGGTTGACTCCTTGTCACTGCCACCAGCCTGTGTTCCGATCAATCTGGTCGTTTCCAGTTCGCCTCCAACGCTTGGTCACCAAAGTAACTGCTTTGATCTCAAGTCTAACCTACCTACTGTGACTTTGATCTTAGGTTGACAAAATCAATCAGGCGTCGGGCCATAGTGCAAACTGAATCCAGGGTTAAGGTGATACCGCACAAGCGTAAGTAAAAGAAAAATAATAAAATGTTCAAATATGTTGAGGAATAACAATTATCTTTATCTGTTGAAAACAGGAGTGTGTTTCTCTCTTGGCCTGTTTCTATGGATTCGTGACACTTTTTGTGTTTCTTAAGCGAGTTATGGTATCTTAAGTCATTCGTCAATAAAAACTTGCTTTTGGTAGAAAGACTAAGTCAAAAGTCATGGAATCTTGGTCAGCTCCTGCGAGGCGCTATTCTTTGAGCCCAACAGCTCTCTGTTGATCTGTGTCTGCATCTCCCATCTCCAACCCAACTCACTGAACGCCCAGGGGCGTTCGTTTATATGGACACCGACCAAAACCGTGTTGGGGCCTGTCGTGGTGTGGGTTCTTTGACAATTCTCAATTCCCAACAAAAATTCTCTTTGTCCTCAGGACAGAAAAATTTATTTTCTCTCTCGTCCATGAGGAGAGGTCGGAGGAGAATTATCTTCCTAGACGCTTCCTTTCTCATATTGGTATCTCATGCCAATCCTCTTAGTGGGTGTTGACAACTTCCCCGCCTTTCTAATACATTCAACTGCGCCTATCACTCACGCACCACTTGGCCAATGATCACTCGGCAGCATGGCTAGATTTGGCCTTCTTAAAATTATCTTCCAGAAAAAAAAATTCTCTTTTCTTTCCTTCTTTTCTATCGGCCACAATTCTTATGAGTCCCACGTGGCCATAATTACATTTTTATCTTATCCTGAGCCACCCAAAATCCACTTTATTTTTCTCGTGTCTTAAAATTTTCGTATCACCAGATGCCCACCTTTGGCGATGTTAAGTCTGTCGTCAACAGTTTGAATAAGCAATAACAATGATCATATCAAGATCTGTACACATAATGGCTGGCTTTCTTCGTCGGAATCCAAGAAAGAAAAATATTAATGGTATCTCTGATAGATAACCAATATTGATTTCTTCTGCCTGTATGCAGTTGACCAAAGCCGAAATTTTTTTTATGATCGCCATGTGTGGTTGGCTTTGTCATTCCTCCCCGAATTCTGTTTCCCTTGGCGCATCATTATCTGATCATGACATTAATTTATTCTGACAGAATCTGAAATCTGGCTTTCTCTTACAGATTTTCTGTCTTCTACAAAAAAGTATCTTTCTTTGTAAATGAAATAAAATCTTTTCCCATTCTTTTTTTGTTAAAAAAAAAATGTCGCTGTGTCTTCTGATATAGCTCTTTCTCGCCTTAAGTATTTCTCGTTTTTAATTTCTATGCTTAATTAGTTAGCCAATTACCATACCTAAATAGTGTCACAGAATAACGAATTTTTACAAGAATTTTTTCATTTTTTAAAAATTTTAATTATAATAAAATTCTTCATTGCTTTCAAGAATGCAATTTGGTGCTATCATTAAGTGAAAAGTAAATTTAAAAATCAAAATTTTAAAAGCTCATAACAGTCATTTGTAACCTAATATTTTTAAAATAATTTTTAAAATAATTTTTAGTGAAAAAAACGTTCCCAATTTCTATGTATGGAAATCTAAAATTTAAAAAGGACACATGATTTAAGTGTTGTCTGACGTTGCAATTATTTCACTTTTAATTCAATTCTGTTTCATCATTAATGTCTTTTGCAAATCAACCCTTCGAATTATCAAAAGTTTAATTTTTCTTAATTGCTATTATACTAAATAATTTTATTCTATGTATTTATTTTAGTTTGGGTCATACTTAAATTAATTAATTTTTTGTTTACAGTAGTAAACCTAGAGACGAAATGCAAATTTCATAAAGCTTCTTAAAAACCTAACTAAAAGTCAACAAAATATTAAATAATTGCTGAAAATATGTTAATTTGTAAAAATTACCAGGTAGTTAAAAAAAAAAAAATGTATTAGTTTTCGTAAATGTGTCATTCCTGGTCATCCATAAGAGTTGTCATCACCTTAAGAGCTCAATAAATCAATAAAGATCAAAGAAAGAGGAACCCATTGTTAAGAAATGCTTGTATATTGGTTTTTATGCTATAAGTAATAATTATTTCAAATCAGATTAATTTAACATAGATTTTCTAATTTTACTCAAATAACGTGTTACAAATCTATAATTTTGAAAGAATTTTAAATCCGATAAATTTGTTTACAAATTTCTTAAAATTTAAGAAAAGGGCTGCTTTTAAAAAAATTTTAAAAAATTGATCAATTATTTGGCATTCCAATTTATATAATTTCTATCTGAAATACACCAGAATATCTGACTTACTGGAAATAATAAATTTAATCATTTATCTTTCAATTAAAACTAGAAAGAACTCTTCAAGAATGCTTTTTCATTTTTAAAATTTTGGTATTGAAAATTTGGCAGAAGTACCTACTTAATTGTATAAGAAACTATATTCTGTTTGGTTATGCCTATGGTGTACTTTTCAATAAAGATCACCATAGTTATACCTGATCAAAAAAAAAGAGTTAATCAGTCTAAGAATAAGCTATAATTCATTAAGGCATTAGATTAATGGATTAAATCATTACTTCATGAATTTGATAACATAGTAATTCTGAGTTCAATCCCTGGACCAGGTAGTAAAGACTCAAACTCAGTAGAAACAGAGTTAGTAGTACTAAGAAAAAGACATGGATAGTAAACTAAGAACAATCTATTCCTGTTGCTTAAACAAAGAGTACGGGTTTGAAATTCCCCGAAGGTTAATCTGGAGAAGGCACAATGATGATGAGTTTAGGCTGAATGTAAATGATTATTCTGCATCCCAAAAATTCATTAAGAATCAGGCATAAGAGATCATTTTGGATTACATGTATAAAAGGAAAAGTCACAAGAGAGTGTTTTGTCATTGTTAGGTTTTACAATCATTACTTGTGTTAAGCTTGCTTTTCAATTCTAACAAAACCCGAATGCAAAGAGAAAAACTGTCAATATCTTTCTTCCTGGAAGACCTATTGAACCAAAATGAAACAGAAAACAGCCTACCAAACACACTGAACAGATAAATCTAATTAGAAATTTCCTAAATACTTTATTTACTACATTTTATTAAGTTATATTTTATTTATTTATTTATTTTTTGTGACACCTTGCCAAACTTCAACAAAATTCACATTTTATGTGTATATATTATACTGGTAACAAATTATAATATCTTGTATTTGTACCTGATATATATCCCAGATTTATTAAGTTAATAGATAAAATTAAACTGGGTCACAATTAAAAATGTTTGTGAATCCTACATTAGAATGATAGGTCAAATAAAAATATTTGAAGCAGTGAGTACCAATTAGTAAAGTTGCTGAAAGCTTGTTATTGCTGGGCCTTCTAAAGGATCTGTCAATTAACTTGCTATAAACAATTTCTTATACTGCTTACCCAGTCATGAAAACTGATTTCAAATTGGGTCAGTGAATACATTTCACTTTTAGTCAGTCTTGTGTAATCCATGAAAATGTTCATATTTCTTAAAGATTTACTCAGTGTGTACTTGGTCAGAGAGTAAAACTAATAAATGGTTCAAGATTTAGAACAAACATTCCTTTGACCCCAGGTATATGATAGGTATATTAGAGTCATGTTAAATTGTTATTGAAAAGTAAAACATTTAACAAACAGTTATCACCTCCAGGATAAATCATAGTTGCACCACTTATTTTTCAGATAAGGCCATTCATTTAAAAACCTGTACTTTCTGGCCCTAATAGAAAGTATTGCTATAATAGAATGCTGATAAATTGTTTTAGAAATCATCAATCTATTCTAGTGGTATATAGAGAGTAACATTAAATTATTTTAAATATTTAATTATAAAATTTTAAATCATTTAAAAGTACAAATGTAATGTAAATATAACAAATAAGTCAGTTATTCATTTTCTATAAAAAGCTTGCAACAAAAATTCCTTTCATCCAACAATGTTTTTTGTTTAAATAATTTTCTTTTCTACTAAATTATTTCAAAATGATGAAAATCTTGTAAACTTCTCAGTAATTCTACTTTAACAAAAAATGATTGCATAATAGTGGAGGGTGGAGAATGTTTAATTTAAAATATTCTGTGTAGAATTGTAAATATTTTCAAAGTTTGCATACAAGGTAGTATCTGAAAGTTCTTGGATTTGTATTTGTTGTAATTGTACTGTAAGGATACAGAAGGTGCTTATCTACCTTTGCTGGAGATAAGTCACATGGATCACATGACGGCCACTTTGTGATGTCACTTGAAACAGTAATGAAAAGTAGCAGTCAAAATTCAGTTTGTTTACAGCAACCACACGGTAAGGTTGCTTTCTTTAGCTCAGGTCCCCTATGACCTAAACAGATGCTAAATCTGCCTCCTCAGCCATTTCCCAGATACAGAATTAAACTCCAGTTCGCTGTCCTCAATCTTCGTTTTTGTTTCTCCTTAGACTTTGTGTCCCCTATTTTAGTTGTATGATCGATTGGCACTCACACCTCTCGGCCCGCTGCAACAAGTGGTGACCCCGACGTGATTTATGGACACAGGCAAACAGCTAGCAGAGAAGATGGCGGAACACACCGAAACAGAAATCAACACATCAGCCGCCCTGATACAACTACCGCCATACAACTCGATCAACACCAGGAGTTGGTTTATTCAACTTGAGGCGATATTTTCAGCACAAAAGGTCACACGACAGGACACTAAATATGCCTCTGTGGTACAAGCCATACCAGCATCAATCGTTGAAGAAGTGGAAGACATCCTTCTCAATACTCCGGACCAACTCCCATACACCTGCCTCAAAGAAGCCATCCTCAAACGAACTGGACGTTCGGACGAAGACCTCATCAGAGACTTATTCTCTAATGTGTCTCTCGGCGATAGGACACCATCCCAGCTCCCCGCCTGATGAAGAGCCGCCTCGAACAACACCATGGCAGAACCCATCCTCCGAGGGTTATGGATGGATCGGTTACCACCGAATATAACACAAGTTCTAGCCCTGGTACCAGTAGAGACGCCCCTTGACGCTGTGGCCGACTCAGCCGACAAAATATACTCCCAGGCTCACCAAAAAAGTTCACCAGGTTGAGAGCCACGGAAACAAAACACAACGCCTCAAGAGGAGATGACCCAGCTACGCGCAGAGTTGAGGGACCTGAAACTCTCCCTATGCCGGAGAAGCCCAGCACCACGCACGCGAAATCGAAGCCGCACCATAGCTCAAGTCCAGGACGGAGAAACAGTGTGGACGAATGTTGGTACCACCAAACCTTCGTGTGACCGAGCCCAAGTGCCACCCTCCCTGCAGACGCAATAAGGCCCAGGGAAACGAATAGACCGACAGGCAGCGACGACGATCCCTGTCGGTACTCGCTCACACAGTCGCCTCTTTCACGTGTGGGACCGTAACAATGGTCTCAAATTCTAGTTGACACTGGCGCAGCCATCAGCGTAATACCACCCACCAACAGATCGGCCTTGAAACCCACCTCATTCCAACTTCGAGCGGCAAATGGCTCCACCATAGAAACCTATGGAACCAAGGAGCTTACCTTAAACATCAACCTCAGGCGCGACTTCAAGTGGTCATTCACTGTAGCTGACGTCAAGACACCCTTGCTCGGTGCCGACTTCTTGGCACATTACAACCTGGCTGTCCATATGAAGACGTGGAGAGTCCTCGTCTTCATATGGACAGCCATCCGACAACACGACATCCATCAAGATCACAGGGATCCCTTCGAGCTTCAACACAACTAGGATCAGCGTGGCAACACAGCACGACCCACGCTACGTAGAAATCCTGCGCCAGTACAAGCACCTCACGCAACCCATCAAACCAACTGATGCAGGCGACCATCAGACCCAACACCATATAAAGACCACCGGACAACCAGCATATTCACGGCCACGACGACTCCCTCCACACAAATTAGCATATGCCAAGAAAGCGTTTGAGGAGATGCTGGCTGACAATATCATCCGACCCTCAGACAGCCCATATGCTTCACCACTGCATCTGGTACCCAAATCCGACGGGGATTTCAGGATCTGCGTGGATTACCGGAAACTCAATGCATCCACAGTACCCGACCGGTATCCTGTTCCGCACATCCACGACTTAGCCTCAGGTTTACAGGGGGCCCGCATTTTCTCAAAAATTGACCTGACCAAAGCCTACTACCAAGTTCCAGTTGCTCCGGAGGACATCCCAAAGACAGCAGTCACAACCCCTTTTGGACTGTTTGAATTCCTAAAAATGCCCTTCGGACTGCGCAACGCAGCCCAGACGTTCCAGAGGCTGATGGACGAAGTTCTGCGTGGACCACCATACGTCTACGCATACATTGATGACATCCTAGTGGCTAGCAGAGACGCTGATCTCCACAAACAACACCTGGAGGAAGTGTTCCGCCGTCTAACACATTACGGCCTCCGAATCAACCCAGACAAGTGCGAATTCGGTGCACAACACATAGACTTTCTCGGACACCACACAGACGCTCAGGGAATCACCCACTTCCCGATAAGATAAAAGCCATACAGGATTTCCCGATGCCCACATCGATAAAAGCAACTGCGACGCTTCTTGGGATGGTAAATTTTTTACCGCAGGTTTATCCCCGGATGCTCAAAACTCCTCACCCCACTGACAAATCTCCTCCAGAGAAAAAAAAAAGCCATCACCCTGGAGGGCGACCAGGATAAATCATTCCAAGCAGCAAAAACTTTTTAGCTAACTTTACGAAGTTAGCACATCTCAACGAAGACACCCGGACTCAGATATATCTAACAACAGATGCCTCAGACACTGGAGTTGGAGCTGTGGTAGAACAGGAGGTTGACGACCAACGCAAACCCATCGCATTCTTCTCGGCTAAATTATCACCAGCCCAGTCCAGATACAGCACCTTCTCGAAAGAACTTTTGGCTATATACCTCGCCATCAAACACTTCCGACATCTACTGGAAGGCCGGAATTTCACAGTTTTGACCGACCACAAACCCTTGACAACTTCCCTGTCGAACAACTCGGACAAATATACGGCTCGCGAGATCAGACATCTAGACTATATCTCACAGTTCACGTCTGATATTCGTTATGTCAAAGGAAAAGACAACTCTGTCGCCGATGCCCTATCCAGATTTGATGTCAACACAGTGCAAGACAGCCCACTCAGCCAGGACCTGATAGCAGAGGCCCAGGAATCCGACGCAACCCTCCCTGAAGTCCTAGCCAACACATCCCTGCAACTGAAAGAATTTCCGGCACCCTTCAGCAACAAAATATTGTACTGCGATACAAAACTGGATCACCCTAGACCCTACATACCTCCGGCACTCAGAAGGCAAATTTTCAACCACCTCCATGGATTGTCACATCCCAGCAAGCGCGCTACGGTCAAACTCATTGCCGATCGTTTTGCGTGGTCCAACATGAATACTGACATCCGTAATTGGGTATCAACGTGCCTTAAGTGCCAGAAATGCAAGGTACACCGGCACACAAAATCCCCGCCAGGCACATTCAGCAACCCTGACGCACGTTTCAGCCACATCCATATCGACATAGTGGGACCTCTCCCAATGTGCCAGAATTATCAGTACCTCCTCACAGTGGTTGACCGTTTCTCCAGGTGGCCAGTAGCAGTACCCATCAGAGATACCTCGGCTAGCACGGTAGCAAAGACCATTCTTCAGGAGTGGATCGCAATTTTTGGCGTACCCAGCATCATCACCACAGACCGCGGTGCGCAGTTCCAGTCCTCACTCTTTCAGGAATTCACTCAACTGCTCGGCGTCAAACACATCAAGACCACCGCCTACCATCCCTGTGCCAACGGCCTTGTGGAAAGGTTCCACCGAACACTAAAGGCCTCTATAACTACAAAACATCCCACCAGCAACTGGGTAGACGAACTACCCCTAATCCTTTTGTCAATCCGCAACACACTCAAAGAAGACTTAGAATGCACTCCAGCCGAAATAGTCTTCGGTACAGCACTCTCTTTACCCGGCCAATATTTCGACGACACCATACCCAACCTAACCACTGCAAGTCCTTTCACTCAGGAACTTCGCCATAAAATGGCCCAACTGAAGTATACACCACTCAGGCAATCATCACCAACTATCCACGTTCCACAACAGCTTCAGGACTGCGAGTTCATTTTTGTCCGAAATGACGCGGTAAAGAAACCACTAACACCAACATACCAGGGTCCATTCAAAGTCTTAAAAGGCTCTGAGAAGCATCTCACCATTGATCGAGGAAGCCGGACGGACAGCATCTCCATCGACAGAGTCAAACCAGCTTTTCTGGGAAAATCTCCACGGGAGACAGAACCCGTCTCAACACACCCAGAACCTTCACCTGCCTCAACAACCACGCAATCGCAACCGTCACAACCGAGGCAGAATCACCCACCACTCCACCTAGGCAGACCCGTCTTGGAAGGAAAGTCACCTTCCCTAAGAAGTACAAGAAATATATTTTCTTCTAATCGATAATGATCAATTATCCTGGGAGAGGGCCTTGTCGCAGTGTGCCCAAACACCACTCCCACCTTTTCTTAAACAACCCCGGATATGCCTGCCGGTAGAGAAAGGTCACGACCCTTGTGTGCTAAAAATAGCAACGACATCCTTTCAAACTGACAGAAACACACAAAACTCAATTTTCGCCATTAAACAAAAATAAAAGACCTTTAATTTCGAACCGAAATTAATTTAAATACAGTCAACAAACATCCAACACACTTTTGACTGTAATTAATACGGCCCGAAATTAATTATATTCATTTACTTGTTTAGCGTCACCGCTTCTCTTGTATGAACCGTCATATCTAGATGCCCGAGACTTCGCAGCGGTTTTCAGCCGGCCACGGAAGCAGCCCGGCCTTCGGGTTGGGTTGCGACCATGGCAAAGTCTAGTTTGGACCATATAAGGACCTGCTAAGACAAGCCAAGACCAAAACTTGACTAAGCTTTGACCAGCTTGGACATGTTATGACCAAAACAATGACTAAGCCTTGACCAGCTTGGACATGTTATGACCAATCTTTGACCAGTGACCCTATGCGGAAACGCTTGGGTTTTCCCACGAAAAACGACCTTGTGTCACGTCTTGACCCCGTGGGAGTCAAGTAATCCCACGAAAAACGACCTTGTGTCACATCTTGACCTCGTGGGAGTCAAGTAAATACCGCCGGCCACGGAAGCAGCCAGGCCTTCGGGCTGGGTTGCGACCATGGCAAAGTCTAGTTTGGACCATATCAGGACCTGCTAAGACTAACTTGGACCAGAACTTGACTAAGCTTTGACCAGCTTGGACATGTTATGACCATTCTTTGACCAGTGACCCTATGCGGAAACGCTCGGGTTTCCCACGAAAACGACCTTGTGTCACGTCTTGACCCCTGGAGTCAAGTAATCCCACGAAAAACGACCTTGTGTCACACCTTGACCTCGTGGGAGTCAAGTAAATACCGCCGGCCAGGGAGCAGGAAGCCTTCCTGATTCGCGACTTTGACGCGCCCAGTCAAGTCGACCAAGCCCAGCAGCTGACGGGACCCAGCAGCAGCAGTAGCAGCAGTTGTTCAAACAGTCCTTTTCAGGGCTAACTTCCGAAAGTCATTCGATCACCACTCTTCAAGGCTCCACTCACTCCACTCTTTGCTACTGCCTTCCCTCTGAGACGCCAGCTCACTCCTGCAGCTTCCAGCTCACTCCTGCAGCTTCCAGCACTCCTACCGCTTCCAGCTCACCCCAACAGCTTCCAGCGGCCTCCAGCTCACACCTGCGGCGCTCTAC
Source organism: Acanthosepion pharaonis (assembly GCA_903632075.3). Lineage (NCBI taxonomy): Eukaryota > Metazoa > Mollusca > Cephalopoda > Sepiida > Sepiidae > Acanthosepion > Acanthosepion pharaonis. Next base: position 877,448 of record CAHIKZ030000748.1, on the reverse strand, counting down.
TGACGTCCCGCTACCTATTCCAGCACCGGCTGACGATCTAATCCAGTACCCACTGACGTCCAGGGCCCGTTAACTTCCGGACACCGTTCCCGAACAAACGACCTCTGTCGTAATACCATCTACCGTTCGCAAATAAACACACGATTTGTTCCATCGTCTACAACGGACCATCTGCGTTTGTCATCCTTCTTTGCTATTGCCATCTCCTTGCCTTTTGTGTCCCCTATTTTAGTTGTACGGTCGATTGGCACTCACACCTCTCGGCCCGCTGCAACAACTTTTTAATAGGGCTTGATTTGTTTTGATTAAAAATTGTTTTGCTAGAAGACAGTTTGTTTATTCTGGTATTGACTGTGTTTGGAATTTGGTTTATAAATGTTTTCGGGTGGTTCGAGTGGATATTTATGTATATGGGAGTTCGGTTTTCATTTTGGAAGGGTTTGTAGGTGTTTTTTCAGAGTAAATGTAACGTCTATATATATATATATATATATATATAAATATATATATATATAAATATATATATATATATAAAAATATGTATATATATATATATATATATATATATATATATATATATATATATATATATATATATATATATATATTTGGTTGGATAGATGTGAGTTTGTGATTTGGGCTGACGATCGCTAAAAGCGTGAAACCCAGGTCACAACTCACATCTATCCAACCAAATATGTTAGCTATCTCTGATATTGAGCGCTTTCTAATAAGTACCACGCATATAATATATAAATAATTATACATACTTATATTTATTTATATTTATATACACTTTTCACATATATATATATATATATATTTGCAATTTTTATATATATTATTTATATATTATATATGTGCGGTACTTATTGGAAAGTGATAGAGATAACATATTTAGTTGGACTGATGTGAGTTTGTGACCCCGGGTTTCATACTATTTGCGGTCGTCAGACAAACTGAATAATTTTTAAATTTTGCATTTATATATGGTTGCGTATATATCGTTGTTTTTATGGTAGTGGGAGGAAAAATTGTCTTCGGAACGCAACTCATATGTACGCAAACATACATACACGTACGTTCACTCATTGCTTCCACTACCATAAAAACACTGATATACGCAACCATATATAAATCCAAAATCACATCAATCCGACTATATATATATATATATATATTATAAATTAATTGATTTAAAATATGGTTTTTTCCGCTACACAGTTCTAACCATGTTTCAAAAATAGAAGCTAAAAGCCCCGAATTTAATTAAATTAAAAGGATTAGTTCCATTTCATCCTCAAGCGAATTTTGGAGTAACTTTTAAAAATTACTGGGTTTTAAAGACACAGCTAAAATCACGTTTCCATGGTTACAGAATATTCTACTTGAATTGGACAAGCGATGTCTAGGTATTCCTTATGACAGTATCATTGTATCAGTTATTAGCTACAATTTGGTAAGGGGTAGGGATGTATTTTTCAATGAAAACTGACATCCGTTCAATGCATGTCGTCTGGATTTTTTTTTTTTAAAAATATTGTTAACGGTAAAAAAATTCTTACGGCATTTTTTTTTCTATTTACAAATTTAAAGATTTTCGAGGGTGTTCAGATCATAATACTTTTTATTTAACTACGATTTGAAATATTCTCATTTTTAATTTTTATTATACTATATTCTTTTTAAGAACAGTTAAATATATTAGACTCCATTATATTATGTAGGATTATTTTAACATCAAGTTTAAGTATGTATATGAGGTTACATTTTTTTTTCTTTTTTTTTCTTTCTTTTATTAAAAAATTTTATGACTGACGGCAAAAATGGTTACTTAATTTCACTGATTTAGTAAACTTTTATTTTATATATAAACCTAGTAATATATTGTTTCTCATGTAAGTACAAAGGACATGGGTCATTCAAAAGCTTACATCTTATGGCATTTCATATTAATTTTATTTTTATTTTATTTTACTATAGATGTTTTTATTGGATTCTTTTAAGTGCGTGTAGTACTAATTAAAAGAACTTTAGGTTAGAATTCATTTTATTTAACTACAATTTTAATTACAATTTTAAAATTACAACTTTAAAATTTTAAAATATTTTCATTGTTAGTTTTAATAGACTATATTACTTTATAACAGAAAGAAAATTACTCATAGTAAGTAAAATTATTTTTCCATATCAAAGTATATGTAAATTACGATTTTTAAACTTTTATAATTAAATATTATTTAAGTAATATTTATGGCACTTACAACAAAACTAGCTAAGTCATTTCTCAGATTTAGTAAACTTTATTTATTAATTAATTTATTTATTTTAAATATATATAACCTAAGTACTAAAGTTTCATATGTATGTACAAAGGACATGGGTCGTTCACAACCCTACATCATCTAGCTTTTGTTATAATTTCATTTTTCAGTAGGTGTTTTATTGGATTCATTTAAGTGCCTGCAGTCCTTTTATTATAGAGGTGTTTCGGTTAGCATACATTTTATTTAACTACAAATTTTTAAAAAGATGCTTAGGTTTGAATTCGTTTTAACTACAATTTTAAATTTTAAAATTTTAAATATAAGTTTAAAATATTTTCACTGTTATTCCAATAGACTTTTTCCTTTTTTTTTTTTTAAATATTATTTAAGGAAAATTTTTGGCAATGACGGCATATAATAGCTATTTCATTTCTCTGATTCAGTAAATTTTTATTTTTTATAAACTTAGTAATATATAGTTTCTCGTGTATGCATAGAGGACAAGGGTCGTTTAATGACCTACAAATTCTAGCTTTTCTTATTAACTGCCATTTTACTGTAGGTGTTTTATTTGATTCTTTTAGATGCCAGAAATATTTTGAGAGAGATGTTTGATTTTATATCTATTTATTCTAAATGAAGTTTGATGTTGGTTGAATCGTTTTTTTTAATTCATGGCTAGTGCAACCTATATATATTTTTATGTTATCAGGACTTTCAATCGAAGAGATATTGCATTGGTATACTAATGATTCAGTGCGACATTTATTTTGTAGTGGGCAATTTTGAGGGTTTCTACAGTTACATAGTTTTTGTTTATTTCCATCAGTTTTTATCTTAATTTTTCCATTGTTTAAACTTTTTAGGTTTTGGTATAAGTGTTTATTTTAAGATATTAGCATTGTGGTTCTTAATGATTTTTTCTAAGTTTTTTGTACAGCTGTAACTCAATTTTAGTGTGTTTTTATTGAAAATAGTACTTAGTTTACTTTCACTAGGAAAATGCTTGACTATTAATGCGAGGAATTTATGTCCTAATTTGTTCTTTACCATTTGGTTATATGGGGGAGTATACCAAATAATCTTTCTACATCTGTTTTTTCTATGCTTTCCTGAAAATGGAAAGCATAGAAAAAACAGATGTAGAAAGATTTTTTATATAAGTTAGTTTTGGGTTTTTGTAGCCACTATCTTTTAGAGCCTTATTATAGGAATTGATATGCTCATCGAATATCTTGTCATTTGCTGAATTTGTACTAATTCGTTTACTGATAGATAACGGTATATGTTTAATTATAGATGGGGGGTGATTTGATTTAGGATGTATATATAAAGGATTGGTGTTGGGTTTTTTATAAGGTAAGTATTTTTATTTAGATCTAATGTTATATCTAGGAAGTCTACTTTTTTTAATTTAGTACTAACCGTAATTTTTAAGCCCATGCTTTTAAATTCTTTTATATAATAACTTTCTAATTCTATCTATTTTGAAGTTCGTTGAGTTCCTAATAACCATAAGCCCATCGTCTCTGTACAAACCAATATCATTTGTATTAATATCATAGTGCGCTGTAAGGTTGTATAATATAAAAAGGCCAATGAGATAAGAAGACTCAGCTGAGTCTAGTGATCCCATTGTGATGTCAAATTGGTCGTAAGAATTCTTAATCCATTCCTCACCTTTATGTATAAGTACTGATTTTTTTGCATACAGAATGATATTCCTTTCTTCATCTGTAATATCCGTATAGTGGGTGGCAAAGTCCAACGCATTGATAAATAGTTCTTTGGAAATTGATTGGTAATAATTATCAATATCAAATTGTATTAATGTACAATTGTTTTTTCCTTTTAAGTGAGTAAACCAGTTTATCACTTCCTTGGTATTAATCCAAAGTTTGAGGCTAATTTTTTCTTTAATTTGTTTATTTACCCTTTCAAGGATCATTTTACTTATTTTTCCTATCTCCGGTCTTGTGGGATTAATTATCCTTGTAGTGGGATTAGCCTCAAAATCTTGTTTATGGTCCTTTAAGGTGATGTAGCATTCTTTTTGGTATAGTTTACCAACTCTATCACTGATCATTAGTTTATCAGTGATTTCCTTACTGCTGGTATTGATATCCCGAACTATGTTGATGTCATTGTTATTCGCTTTCTTGTAGTTCTTGTTCAAGTCCTTATTTATTAGGTCGTTGTATTCGTTTATGGATGTTTTATAAAAGTTCCCAGTTTTGTCGGATTTTACTAAAATTTTATCTGTAGCATTTATATCCTTTACAATCTTATCCAGGCGTTTCTGGAAGTAGCTTATCTTGTCATGGAAATTTATGTTGTTAATTATTTCCTTTTCGAAAGCGAACAAACTATGAATAAATGGTGCTGCATTTTTACTGTTAAAACCGTAAGTTTCCTTGTAGTTTTTGTTTTGTGATTCATTCTTATTAAGGAAGAAGTAAGTTCTCCATCTCATCCTACGTATAAGTTCCTCTGTTTTTTTCATTAATAACACGAAATATTCCTTTTTGTTGGTATTAGGAATGTTCTTCAGAGAAATTCCGAAAATTATTTTCTCCATATTTTCTTGTTAAAAATAAAGATTTAGAGTGCTCGACTTTGATTAGGAGCAAAAGTATATATATATATATATATATATATATATATATATATATATATATATATATAGTTAACACTAGATTTGAACAGGTTAAGATTGTAGTGATCAGGAAACATCCTCTTGGGATTTGGTTCCACAGGGCAGTGGTTCATCGAAGAAGCTGCATCGAAGAAATGTTTGGAATATACCCTTAGGCAGATCATTCATGTAAAGTGAAACGAGGGTTGGTTCTAGAATTGACCACTAAGGGACACCTATATTGATTTCCAGGGCCCCAGTGGCCTGACCATTAACAACTACCCATGAGGAAGAGCTTTATTATTAAGACATTTCCAGCGATTCTATAGAGAGTTTGCGCAGCAATCCTTTGTGCCACACCTTGACAAAATATCTAATACTATGGTCCTTGGGGTGTATTTGTTGTCTAGTGCCTCACTGATTCTGTGAGTGATGGTAGTTAGGGCATCAGTCGTTGATTGTGTTGATCGAAACTCATACTACTTGTTGCTCAAGAGGCTGCTCGTATTTGGGTGCTCAACAACCTTCTTGTAGATTATATCATCAAAAACCTTCCTAATGGCACTGAGGAGACTGATGGATCTATACTGAGAGGGAGTTGAGCGCTTGTCTGCGTTCTTGAAAACTGCGTATACGCTTGACACTTTCCCCAGGCTTGGGAAGGATTTCTCTTTCAAGTAGCGATTAACTAACAAGATCAGGATAGTTCCAGGTTTAATATTTTTAAGGGCAACCACTGTGAATTTGTCTGTGTCTATGGCTTTCATAGGGTCAAGGCTTTTTAGCTTATGGTCCTTAAAGAATTTGGTTAGGTCCTTTCTCATCCTGTCTACTTATCTTTGACTCTGTTTACAAAGGAGGATTATCCCATCGTCGCTGTATATACTATTGTGTTTTTTTTTTATATATCAGAGATAAATCTGAGTCGATGATGTGAAATATTACTTTGGATCCACTGAGAATAGATGGAAATCGCGTTTCTACTACCACAAAATGACACTGAGCAACATCAAATACAAAAACTGGTATGAATTTCAAAAAGAGGCATGTAATTAATATTATTTATCACCTGACAATATTAATCTCATTTACTACTGAACATGTTAAGAAGATTGTTTGTTAAGAAAGTAAAAGGTTTTTCTAAAAATCACTGGATGCAAAATATATAAAGAAGAGTGAAAATCATATTGATCAAAAGTTGTTTATTAATTTTTCTGTATCTTATAAATTATTTTTAAAACAGCTAATAAAAAAGAATGAACGAACTAGATTTTCATTTATATAACTATACTAAAAATATGTTCTTTTGTTTTCTACATTATTAGAAAAGCTGTTCAAAGTCTAGACTGATAAGATTGATTATGTAATAGTGTCAAAAAATAATTCAATTGACATTGACCATTATATAAAATTACTGGTGTCTAAAATACAGACACAAACCTAATATCATTGAAGCAAAAATTGTTAAAATCACGGAGAGAAATGTTTTTAAATTAAATAATAATTTGTAATAAAATTTATGCAACTAAAATTTTTTAAATATCAAAAATTTCCATTTTATGTGGTCTAGTGATGGCCAGGTCCCAAGGTTGTTAGATTATAGATGTACAACTGTACCCCAAAAAATAAAGCTCTCAATAAGTCGCATCTCATTTTTAGTGACAAAAAGAGTTAGAATGGAAGGAAGATAACTTTGGAGTGTAGATGGGCTTGTTGGTTCACAAGCTGAGAAAAATAGGAAGAACTAAATCTTACACACATTTGATTCCAGCCCTGATTAATAAACAATCAAAAGTATGCCTACTCAGTCACAAACAATATTAAAAAAATGAAATATTATTTCTCTCTTTCGAGATATGAAAGAAAAAAACTTGTTAAAATGCTGGAAACTTAAAAAATCATAGCACTTAAAAAAAAAAACGTTGTCATTTCAAGTAAATTAAGCTAATAGCCTTTTTATGTAAAACAATTATCTTCTCTACTCAGGGGCGTACTGAGGCAAAGTGCTGCCTGGGCCCCTATTCATAATGGCACTCCCTTTTTTGGAGGAAAGATATAAATAAAATACCCTTAATGACATTGATTAGTACTTGAAAAACAACAAATTCAAAAATTAACTGAACAAACGTTATCATATTTTAACCTTTCGACCTTTTGCAGAAGCAAAGTTACTAATAACTTGGTTAAAGTATATCTTCTTCACAGTTTCATGTTCAATTGAAATGAGGGACAAATTGGATAAGCAATCTTGCAACATTCTCAATCTCAAGTGACTTTTAATGAACTTCAGTTTTGAGAACTGAACCCACATGGCACAGTGGATAAAGGCGTTAGTTAGATCCAGGGAACGACCCAAAGAGTGTGAGTTCAATACCCGGCTAAGACAGTGGAGAACTTTCAGAGGGAAATTTACAGGAGATAACTGATAACTGACATCCATTAAACATGGCACGTGGAACTAGAACACTACCCCAGTGAGCGAAATAAAGGGTTTAGTTCGACATTCCAACCACCTGAAGAAGGCTGGAGCGTACAACGGCCGAAACCTTGTAATAAATATGGCGATAAAGATGAGGACAATAGTCCGAATAATGTAAATAATGTACATAATACCTCATCTCGGAAATATAGACAGATATTGAAGGATCATGGCTGCTCATAAGTTAAACAAGTTCTATAAAGTTACTTTTATTGGAACTATATACATCTTCTCGATTACCACTAAAATGCAGGTTCTGTTTCTTTAGAATCTTCATGACATCAAATAACCATGTTAGAGCCTGTCTCCAAATCTGTCTTTCTTTCATAGTTTGTTCCTGCAATTTACTGTCAAGGGTTTTACCTTTTATTAAGGGTCATTTCCAACATCTTCCATTCCTTGAAAGCTCTTTGGTGGTCAGACAAATTTTCATGTTCGGGCATTTTTTAATTAAGCTTCCAGAACTTTTGAAATCCCGGATTTATTGCTAGACTTGATTTGCGTTGCTCTGTCTTCTGGAAGAGGCGACAGTAGATGCAATAAAGAGATTTGCTCGTCTTTGAGTACAGCAACAATGATCTCAAAACCGTCTCTCCATTCCCCAGTAATTTCATCAGCTTCTTCTTCATATTCATACTTATCCTTACTTGTTAATTTCTTTAACAACGTTAATTCCTGCAGGAAATTTCTCTTCAACTTTTAGTTCTATATTTGTCTCCACCATATTTGCATTTTTTCGATGCTCCTCCCCTCCTAGGTCTGATGTACATTTAGCATCCTCATCTTTGCATTTTGCTAGATATTTCTTCTGTAGGAAAACATGTAAAGATGCAGCACATTTTCTTTCCTCGCGTTCTCGGGTAGCTTTCAGCTTGCGGTAAGAAGCCGCACCACTCAGTTTTTGCAGTTTACTCATTCTAATTTATGAAAAAATAGAAAAAGAAACAAATAGGAAAAGAAGAGCATACTCAACGGAATAGGGAATTTTTATTTATTGTACTAAGATACAATTTGGCACAAGGCTGAAAGTGGGGTTGTAAAAAAGGTTGATCATTTTTTAACTGTCCCAAACTTAGCTAGACACATTCGTGACACATTCGCATCTTGTAATGACATAGGGAAGTGTTGCTTAAAAGGAATAAATAATTACAGGAGTTTATCCTATACAGCCAATGATTGTTTAAATTTTTTCTTCAATTCAATTTTTAAAATTTTCTATCCTTCTTTTCTTATACATTTTTCTTATCCCTTTTTATTTTATTCTTATATTCAATATAATGATTTAAAATTTAACCCATAGTAATGGTCGTAATAAAAAATAACTGAACATTGAACATTTGTATTAAGAAATCATTAAAATTTTATAAAAAATGTTCACCTCTGATACTTGCATTAAACATTAACTTATTCCCCAGAGAACTAATTGACAATTAATTCATTATTTTACCGGTGTATAATTTTTTTTTAAACCTTCGGCGTTATGAAAGATGGTAATGAAACTAAACTAATAAGGACAGAAATATTTAATAACAATTTATTTATTTTCATCAGTTCAGCCGGTTATTTAAAAATATCTGTGTTTTAAAATGAAGTTTTTAAAACAATAAACATTAAAAGTCAATATTAAATAATTACACTTAACTTAACTTTATTGCTTTTTTAGAGAAACAAATTTTTAATCTTTTTTTGTGCTTCTACTACTTGATGTAAAAAAATAATTTGGATCAATTGAAGAATCTCTTTCCCCCAGACGTGCTTTTTCGTTCTAGAGTTGAGTTGGATTCTACAGTTGATCCTAAATTTTCAATTTCAAAATTCAAAAATGTTCACATCGTAAATTTAATTCATTTTTATATGTGGTCTTCTCGTTTTTGATCTTTAAATTAGCAATTGAGATTTTTTTTATTCAAATGACCAAACGTTGAAACCCTCCTGTTAAGTAATAAAAAATATTTTATCAAGTATTTTTTTTTAAATCAAAGAAGCTATTCATTATAAAATTAATTTATTAATAAATAAAATACCAAAAATTTCATTAAAATTTCAACATATTCACAATTGATTTTGAAATCATTGAAAAAAAAAAACATCTTCAGACAATTTATTTTTATTAAAAATAATTTAAAAACGATTAAAAAAATTATTTAGATCGATTATATAGTGGGGATGTCTCTTGGAATGTCCCAGTGTGTCCTGTAGTCTCAGCAAAAGGTCGCTCACAGCAGGGCCAGATCAAAGTGCCGGCATCTCAGACAGTCGCCTAAGCATGTCATGTGTTGTTTGTGATCTTCCAAACTAAAAGGAATGAATGTACAAAAAAAAAAAAAAATTGAATTAAAAAAAAAATTAAATTTCTTTTTTGAAACACCATAACATAAAAATGAATGATCGTGTCTTCAATTTTTTTCACTCGCACTTTGGTCCACCACTGTTTCTATTATTAATAAGTAAGATGTGGGATACAGACATTATCTTTCTCTTATCTTTCTCTTTATAAGTACTTTTCGATGCACTAAGAAAAAGGACAAGACTCTTGCTGAAAGTGAAATTTGGAAAAACGAACATTTATTCAAATAACAAAAAAATATTTTACTATATATAAATTGTACAAATTACAATCTCAGCCTGGCACAAAATTTTCCTTGTGTGACTGAAACTATCAAGGCAGATTAAAATTTTGATTGATTCGTTTTTTACGGCTTATCAACCCTTTTTAGGTTATTTAAAGCAAGAAAATATTTTTAGATTGTAAGAATTTTTTTGAGGTAATAATGGTTTACTGATACGAGTCTTACTAATTAACCCATAGCTGGGGGACCAGATGTGGATTCATACTTTCCCTATGAGTATTTGCACATGTCATTATCCATTACACCACCCATACATCCAAGCTTACAGCATGTGATATTCCTATCAACAGTTCTTTGAAATACATACCATGAATTTTTTTTCTATAACAATAAAGGAATATTAGTTACTTTCTTTTAGAGCAACAGATCAAATTTTTAGCAACAAACGAAATTTACTTTGAAAAGTTCATAAATTAAAAATTCAAAGGGAGAAAGAATAAACTACTCCAGGAAATCTCTGGGTTCTTTTGACAAAATATTTTGATTTAAATCATATGTTCACAAATGAGAAAACATTTCAAGTTTAGAAAAGACATTTGAATGAGATAAAAATCTCTGGTTTAGAAAAAGACATTCTTCATAAAGAGAATTCTTGTTGGTTTTTAATGGTTCTTTTTTTTTCAGTAGCTGTATCAACAGTAGTATTAAGAGAAGCAGCAGTTTTTATCATCCCAGTTCACAGCTTTCTCACCAGAAGTTTTCCTTTACTTTCTCTCAGATGACAACTTTTACATGCCTAACATGGTCAAACCTTTCTGACTTTGCAGTCAAAATTTCACCTTTAAATAGCAAATAGGTAGCTCCAACCAAATTAAAAAAAAAACAAAAAAACAAAAAAACAACTTAGGAAGTGTATACTTTTTATCCCATTGTTTAAAAACTTGAAAATCGCTATCCAATCAAACCTTGCCTGTTTGTGATTTAAATTTGGCAGTTTTTTGACAACATCAAAACTGATACAGGATACTCATTTTTGTAAAATTTTGCTATAGAATCTTTTAACTATTTGGCTTAATTTTTTAATAAACTGTCTGGTTCCATTTCGGCAATGGAACCTTTTCTTCTTCAAATCTTTGCACATAAATTTTTATTCATATTTTTTTTATAAAAAGAAACTGTTTTTAATTAGCCTTTTATACATTTTAATATTATCGTTTTTATTAAAAATAATTTTTGTAGTACTTTTGAGGGTTGCATGTGATTAATTTGTTTACTCTTTGGAACCTTGAATACTTATTAAGATTTTCATACACAGAAAGATAACTAATCACTTATCACCTTTGGTATTTTTATCTGTTGTGTATGTGCGCGAGGGTGTGTGTGTAAAGCAAGAAAGATGAGTAAAATAATAAATATTCCACTCTTCACTGGCTTCTATCTGTCAAAATTGACAAGGGATATAGTAGCTATTTTTGTTGTTACAGGAGGAATGACATCCTCCCTATATATATATATATATATATATATATATATATATATATATATATATTATAATTTTATTATAATAGATTATAATAAAAACCTTTTTAAATTGCTACACAAAAGCTTTCATGTTTCAATACTATGATTGTACTTCCTCAGACGATGGTAGATAACTTGTGATAAAAATGATTTATTAAGGAAATTTAAAAACAAATTGTTACAACTTTTCGGAAATTAAAGAAGGGGTGCTTAAAGTCAGAATTAAAAATATATTTGTGGGTATGTCTAGATTAACCAATTAAAAGTCAGATCTACACTAAAGTAGAAAAATAAGGTCAGAGGGTGGAGATGCCTGGGTTGTTTTTTTTCATATCAAAATAAACTGATGATAGACATGCCATCCAACGATCAGTGTCAGTGACAAATGTATTGTGATGTAGCAATAATATTCTGATTTGTTGAGGTAGACATAAAGTTATCAGAAACAATTTTAAAAAAATTTTTTTTATATTCAGGAAGTTTCTTAAAGGGGCCAATAGGTAAAATTAAAAATGTGGAACATCTATATACCATGCTAATTATACTGAATAGACAGTAAATCATGGCAATATTAAAGTTGAATAAATCAAATAAATATTGGGTGGACCATTATATACTAATAAAATAATGGCAGTACAATTGTAATGCATAATTATTTATGATTTTTTTAAACTATATTTTAAGGTAAAAGATAGACAATGCCGGCATAACACTGTTAATTAATTTCTTTGGTTTAACAGAGCTTTTTTGTTAGCAAACTTAATAATATGCAATTTTTCTTGTAAACACAGGGAAGATAGATCATGTAAGGATTTACAAGTTCTAGTGATTTTTAATATTTTCCATTTTACCGTAAAAAAAAATTTATATTGGTAGTACCAAAAATTCCTTTAAAACTAGGTGGTATCAACACGTATTATCTTTCAACAACAATGCGTACTGTAATAGAATGTCCCTTTCTAAATATTTTGGTACTCAAAAGAAGTTAATAAAACTCCTACAGTAAATAGTAATACACAAATTAAGATAATTTACTAAGCAATTACTCTTGATCATCCATTCTAAGTGTAACAATACTAGTGTCATCACCAGATTGTTTATACATCAAGTTATTTTCCATTATGCCCTCCACTCCAGTGTTGTATGTGCCATCATTATGTACGACATCAGTTTTTAATAGTGCCAATGTCTCTGTCAAATATTGGTTGTTTGATCTGGTTTGTGGTGCATTAACCAGCAGGAATGCATTCTAAAATGTTTCACCATCACCTGCTTTACCCCCCCCCCCCACTTCAATAAATAGTCAAGAATCAATTCATTTTTCTGATTCATTCCTTTTGTAGAAACAACATCACTTCTTGGAAAACATTATACGTATCTGATGGCAAACATTCTTCTTATTTCTCAGAAGACTCACTCTCAACAAATGATTTCTTAGTTACATGCAATGCATTCAAATTACTTGTAACCAATTTACTTACAGAAATACTTTATAAAGCTGAAGGTTTGCTATTCAAAATTGTTAAAATGTTTGAATTCCTGCCGACCTCCAATCAGTTTGACCTATAATCATTCACACTGTATTCTTTGTATTAATTTCTGAATTCTTGGTTTTCAACTTCTCTTTCATTATCTAGCAAAAATACCTGATGTCTCAAAATAAGAAATAAAGTTTTCCTTATTAGGCATTTTAACGACAGCACTATATCCAATGTTGTGATGGAATCATAACGAAGATTTTGTGGCCTTAGAGATCTTTATATCCATTGCTTATGAATCTGCTTATTGAACTGTGTTGCTGAAGAGACTCCAACAACATGTCTTTGTATCTTTTTTGAATGTCAGGTAAACATTGTACAATGAGATGCAAAAGGATCAGTACAATACAATCAATTTCATTTAAAATGATATAATTAATTTTCCAAATATTGAACTTGCTGTAGAGTGATGGCTTGTTGATTAATCTAGCAAGCCACTTTTTATGAATTCAATGCATACTAATTTCTTACAAAAATATGTCCCTGTGCCAGACTAATTTTAACTTGATCAACTTAAACTCGTAAAATGTACTGACAAAGTGGGAGTAAGAGAGAAAAACACAACCATTTTGTAATTGTCACAGAAATTAAAGTAGCAGTTACATTTTTCTATTAAGTAGACAGAGATAGCCAAAGATATGCACTTTGACGTCTTATCTTGATATCTTTGATTAATAGATGCAAAGGTTGTCTGATAATACCATAGCCAATCATCAATTGTTCTATTAGCAGACAAAAATAGAAACAGATGAAAATTTTGAAAATAGTTGACTGCAACGCAGTTGACCACAAAAGAAGTAGACTTAAAATTTCTTTATTATCCAAAGAATCATGGCAACAATAAGTCTGCAAACAATAATATTTTTCTCAGCCATTTCTCAAGCTATGGGAGCGTCTTCAACATTCTTGAATCTACCTCGCTATGATGAACTCTTTTACTTAGCAGCACCAAAGAGAATTCAGGAACCTAATATCCGTGTCAAAGATTTGCTCTCACAATTTTACAATTTAGCTGGGAGAAACCATTTAGATGTCATAGCATACGAATCTTCTCTTTCAAGGAATTCTGAAAACGCCACACTTATATCAAGGATCACTAAAAATGTTCAAAACTTTCTGTGCAACCAAGTAAGTTCAAATATATCATCTGAATGCTGCAGACACACACTGACAATGTTCACAGCTGTCCTTCAACAAAAAACCTGGGCTTTGCAAAGTAAGAAACAACTTTAATTTGTGTAAAAATTTGTATTACTTTTTACTATCAAGTTGCCATCAATTTTTTTTATATCTAACAATATTCTTGCTTGTTTCTGTCTGTTTATATCTCAGTCCACTCTGTTGTACTTATCTATTTATCAAACTATTTCTGTTGATTCTCAGCCTGTTTCTTTCTTTCCATCTCAACCTGTTTCTTTCTTTCTATCTATCTATATATCTATCTATCTATCAGTATTAAAGTTTAAAAAATTGTTCATTGTCGAATATTACTTGAGTTAGATTCATAAATAAATGGTCATTCCACTAAAAAAATTGTGGACCTCAGTGCTAGAGCAATATTAAATGGACACTCAACAAATAACTTGGTGATCCTGAACACTCTATAAACAACTAAATGCACATTTTATTCCACCATATACTGGGAAGTCAACCATGATTACATTTAGTTTACTTTCAACAGGATTAAGATCAAGGCATTAACTTAGCCATTCCAGAATTCTCAACTTCTTTCTTTTGAACCATTCCTTGATGGATTTACTGTAATGTTTTGCATCATTGTCGTGTTGCATGTTCCATATTTAGCTTCAGCTTCAATTTTCTCACTGTTGACATCACATTTTTCTCAAGCATCTTCTTGTGCAACAAAGAATTCATGGTAAACTTTCGTGCACGCAAAAAACACAATGTCAAAAGAATGGTTTTTCATTGACACTGCTATTATTTTAGCTACCTCTACTCCCCGGGAATGTTTATTGTTTTAAAAAGCAATGATTAGAATTGTAATAAAACATAAACATATGAAGTGAAGGTTTTACATCGAAGAAAATAATGAGAAAGGTGTTGGAGTGCACACATTTCTCAGTGTCCAACCTACATCTTACCATCCCTGGATGAAATGGGAAAAAGAGGATGACAGAGAATGTTACTGCCTATTTATAGACTGAAGGAGAGTCCTCTAGCGACTGTTTTTTCTTTTTCAGGAAAGTAAGTGGGGTAACTCCACAATTCTCCCCTCCAGATAAGAAGAATTTTATTCTGCCCATATGTCCATAAAGTTTGTGTATGTTTGTTTTGTCCTTCATAGGCTGAAAAGAAAAATAATTGAACAATGTTGTTGCGATGTGTATTTAAACAGGTCAACAAAAATATACTTGTCCAAAGTACTGTGTCATCAGGGTGCTATATAATTCTCTAGTGGGTCATAGTCACACTGGAAGATATGTCTATAGTGTAGAAAAAGAGTGTTCAGTGGTTGGTATTATTAAAATTTTGTTGTTTTGCAATGCTCTGTGTTGAATTGATTTTGTTTGGAAGGCTTCATTTGTTTGCTGTGTGTGAATGATGTTGGTGAACGAAATTTTAATAGAAACTTCGATTTGTAAAGTTGTTGAGCAATATCTGTCTATACTTCTGAGATGAGGTATTATATACACTATATACATTATTCGGACTATTGTCCTCATCTTTGTTGCCATATTTACCCCAACGTTTCGGCCGTTGTACGCTCTGACCTTCTTCATGTTGAACTGAACCCTTTATTTTGCTCGCTGGGATAGACTGTGCCATGTGTCCTTGAGGACACATGGCACAGTGTATAAAGGCCTTAGTTAGATCCAGTACAAGACCCAAAGAGTGTGAGTTCAATACCTGGTTAAGGCGGTGGAAAACTTGGAGAGGGGAATTAACAGGAATTAGCAGGAGATAACTGATAACTGACATGACACATGGAATTAGACATGACACATAGAACTAGAACATTCCAACCACCTTAAGAAGGCCGTAGCGTACAAAGGCCAAAACATTGCGATAAATATGGCAACAAAGATGAGGACAATTGTTGAGCAATGTTGGTGAAAATTCTACTGAATGTTGAATACATGTTTGCAACAACATTTGAAGATATTTGATGTTACTGTCAATTTTTCATGGAGACGCAGCTATCTCTGTGTATTTTTCATGGAGACGCAGCTATCTCTGTGTATTATTAAATCGTACTTGCAGATTTCTGACTACTACCTCTCTGTGACATGCACTTTCTTGTTACTGGTGATAATGATACATTATGTATCATTACTTTGCAATATCTATGTTAATTGATTTTCTAACCATCTTTGAAGTGTGTGAAGTTCTGAGAATAAATTTTATTATTTTTCTATAGGTTATTTACTATTGAATAAATTATCTTTAAATATTTAAATTATATGAGATCAGTTTAGAAATTAACCAGCTATTTTAACTAAATTGAAAATTAGTTGCATGGCCTTGTAAGTTGGTAATCAATTTGTGTGGACCTTACTCCACATGTATGAGTAGTTGGCTTAATCAAGTAGCAATGATATACTTCTGAGTGAATTTCTATACTGTTGGACCATCACATTCATAATGGTTGATCATTCTAATTCAAACAGGGATTTTTGGTAAAGCATTGCCTTACTCAGTTCTAACAGGTCCTCATTCTGATACAGACCAGATTTAGCACCCAGTAACTTCTGGTTATCACATTAAAAGAGAGGAGATTTTTGACCATGGATAAAATTAAGGAGAATATCACCTAGCAATTTTGAAAAGAGACTTTACACAGGTTTTAAAAAGTGGAAAGGTGGATAGGATAAGTGTAAGGTCTCAACAGGAATACTTTGAAGAGGACTAAATGGCTGGATCAAACCTTGTATTTACATTTAGTATTTTCATCTTTATTTTGACTACAATATTTTGGCCCAAACATTCATTTTTTCTCAAAGATTCGGCACCTGTAATGAAATATAAGCTGACTGAACACCTGGCTCACGTTGCAAAATATTTTTCAATTTTATTTTAGTTTTTCATTATTTTACATCAATATTTTTCCATATTTCATTATTTCACCTCTATATTTTTTATGAATGTTCTGTGAAGAATTATTTCTATTATTTCACACATTATTCCCATGAGTATTTTTGTTGTCTAATTACAACATTTTGGCAGATGTATACTTCAACCAAACTCAGATATACATCATAGAATGCAGATGTTCATTCAAATAACTTGTAGAAATAACAAAAATGCTTACACTCAGAAGATCAGATGATTTGCATTTCTCTGAAAAAGAAAAGAAAACACAGATTAATTGATAGCTACAATTTATGTCAGTATCTGTCTATATTTCTGAGATGAGGTATTATGTACACTATTTATTATTTCAAGGACACATGGCACATTTGATAAAGGCATTAGTTAGATCCAGTGACAGGACCCAAAGAGTGTGGCAGTGGAAAACTTGGAGAGGGGAATTAACAGGAGATAAGTGACAACTAAAATCCATTAAATATGGCATGTGGAACTAGAACAGTTTACCCCAGTGAGCAAAATAACATTTTGACATTCCAACCACCTGAAGAAGGCCAGAGCATACAATGGCTGAAATGTTGTAATAAATATGACGACAAATATCTATTTTAAATGACAATAGTCCAAATAATGTAAATAGTGTACAATTTATGTTTCAAACTTCTGAAATGTTTAAATTTAGGTTATAGGAATTTCAATGAATAACAAACATTTGAAAAAGAACATTAAGTTATAATAAAATAATTTGTGACAATTAAGTAAATATGCTTGGGAGAACTGTAGAATCTCATACATTTTATAGATGGAGATATAGATAACCTCAAGCAAGTACATCATAAAAGAGTTTTTTTCTTTTTCTTTTTTTCTTTTTCTTATTTTTTTTTTTTTTTGATTTTAGTGGTTGATTCATATGGTAAATTGTCCAGTGGTATACTTCAAGGCAGCATTCATTTTACGGGATCCCAAGATGAATGTTTGAATGCAGATGTATCTGTTCAGATTCTCAATTCTGGACAAATAAAAACTAACATGCCTTTTAAGCCTAAATATTGTCAAATTGGTTTTCCAATTGAAGCCCTGGAAAGTTTTTCTGAAATGGTATGTTTTGAATTTTCTCTCAACTTCTTCATTTGTGTCATCTTATTTATTTCAAATTTATGCTGCATAGCACTGTAACCTCACCAAATAATTGTAGGGGTGTTATCCTGATATCCAGGATAGACTGTCTAAAAAGGCCCCAACTGCCCTACTATATATAGCTCAAGGAAAAAATAGGTTCATGCCTTTCCCAAAGTGAATGCAAACTGTCCCAGGTGGAGTTTTAACTCATTTCACAAATTCCATTCTTCATTTCTTCATGCCACTAACCATTAAATCAATGCATCTCTCTTCCAAATATTGGTAGACACAAAAGGTTTGTCATGTGTTTGTTAGATGGTCTTAGAAGCATGTAATTTTAACCAAATCCATTCAAAATTAACATTCATTCTTAATAAATATTTTGTCAGAATTGTCATATTTTTGATTATTTTTGTTATCTATGATAAAACAAGCACAGCTATACAGAAGACATTATAATGAATTTTGTCTTTACTCTAAAAAATAAAATATTTATCAAATTAACTTTTAGAAATGAAAAAAAAATGGAAAAGGAAATATATGTGGAAATACAGTATTGACATTATCCAAAACAACTATGTAGCGAAGAACTGTCAGCCATCCAGAGCATTATGAAGTCGTGCATTGTTAAAGAAAATGGTAATCAGAAATATTCTATACAAATGGACAGTATTCAAGACATGGAATCTTATGGATCTTACCCATAACAATAATAATGGACTATTCCATACTTAATAAATACTGCACTTAAGGAGTAGACATGAGTCAGTAGTTCAAGTCGAGTCAAGAGTCGAGTCAGAGGCAGTCCGAAACAGAGTCGCGTTCAGACAATTACTGCAAGACATTGGAATAGTGATACTGGTCGAGACTACATTGTTCTCCCTACTAAACCTGATTGTTCATACTAACACTTCTACTTCTCTGTATATATTCCTGTTTGTAATATATCTGTGTTATTCCATACCTTTGTTCGAGTTCTTCTTTATTGGTTCTACCTTGGACTATCACCGTGGTACAAGGAATCGGACCATAACAGATGGATTGACCAAGAATCCATAATTTTATATTATGTTTTGTTGGATGAACTAAATAAATGTTTCTTTGCTATTGGGTATGGATTATATCTGCTGTTTAAGTCTATGTTGGAATCTAGGTAAGTGTAAGGGGAGAAAATTGCAGGTGCATTGTTTGATAGAGCTGCTAATATGAGAGATAAATCCAAGAGTAGAGTCTAAGAGATGAAGTTTCGCAATTTGTTTAAATTTGGTGCTATACTCAGTTCCTTAATTTAACATCAACAGATCTGATCTAAAATATTTTGCCAGTCAAAAGCCTGATTGGGATGCTATGGTCAACAGCCTTTTTGGAATCAAGCAAGAAAATGAATATCTTGGTAGAAATTGCTTCAGAGAAGATGGTTGGATCAATAAAACTGAAATGTTTGAAAAAAATTGGAGAAAGTCATTGGCAGATTAAGCATATGACCCATGAAGTTTTGACTTGCCACTACTGAACTGTTTCATCTTACTGTTTTACTTATTAAGTTCTACAAGAAATAATACAAGAAAATAAGAGACAAATCTTGCAAGATGATAATGTAGAGCAACTATAAAAGTAAGAAGTAAAGCACATGAAGAAAAATCATTTGCAAAGGTTCCATTGATGTTCCCACAAGTGATTAGATGTAAGCTGATGAAAATTCAAAATGGAAAAGATTGAAGCAGGTAAAGAAATAGTAAAAAAAATAATGATGATGAATATAACTATAAAAAAAAATAGCTTATCTAAAAGGCCCATGAGATTGTAGAATCAGATTCCTACATTTGTCTTAAATCCCAAATTTGTGCAAGTTAAGCACATAGAGGCTCCCAACCAAGTATAACAAATGATGCATTCTGATTGGTTGAAAAATATTATTTAGGTGTCATCAACTACGTCGCAAAGTACCGACCCAAATTTTGAGCTCGAGTTGACGCCACAAAATGTAAACATGTTCACGATCCCCCACATGACCAAGAGAACTAATAAAAACGAAACTTTCACGCGACTTGGTCAGTGGGCCCTTAAAATATTCAACTCATTCACTTGACTTTGTTGGAAATCGACACAACAAAAGAGACAAACCAAATTCTTCAACGCGACAACAAACCTTGTCACCAATTTCAGGCTTAATTTTAATTACTTAAATTAACATAAACCCAGTTTGTGAAAGAACGCTCACTCCAACAAGATATATTATTCCACGTAAAAGAGCGACAACTCTGTAGAAATCACAGTGAGTCAAGAACGTTTTTTTTAATTTAATACAAAAAACAACTGTTTAATTTTCCTACAATGACAAATATTTTTAAGCACACCTTCTCATTTTCATACATACAGATCAACAACTTAAGTTCTTTCAATATAACACACAATCAAGAGCTCTAAAGTGTTTTAACAACTTTAGCATCATATATTTTGTATTTGTTGTGATTTATAAAAAATATTTATTGTTGAACAAATTCTTCTACTTGATTATTTCTCTTGTTGTTGTCTTTGTTACATTTTTTGATATAGTAAAAATAGTAGAGGGCCAGTTTTATTTGTATTTTTAACCAATACAGATTGGCTAAACCACTAAAAGGTCAAACAAGCAAGTTGATTACACTTCTGAAGAAGCAAAATAAAAGAAACATAGTAATGAAAAATGATTTCAGAGTTAGATAACAAATCAAATTTATATATAATACTTGATAAAGTCAACCTAAAATATCTACAAGTGTTTATACAAATGAAGAATCTAATGGCAAACAAATTATTAAAACTAAACTTGGTGGCAAAGACCTTTCAAGATATCTATGTTGATGGTAATAGAAGTGATTCACCTATATTTTATAAAAGGAGTTTTTGTATCATTTTGAGAATTATGGTAAAATATGGTTAGACATTCAAATCCATGGGCATAATGACTGCATTTTACAGAATAAGAAAATTGATAAATTGATTTATTTAAATCCTCCTCAAGAAGTTAATGTACTTCTGGGTTATATTTTGAAATTTTCAAAATGTGTCTACAGCTTGACTGATGCTTCAAGATCTTGGTATATAACATTTTAAAAGGAATTATTGAAATTAGAAGTTTTAGCTTCAAAATAGGATCAAGCAACATTCACATGGTATAATGTATAGGAACTGCATAATATAATTGTTAAATATAATTTTACGAGTTCTGCTTTGCAGGATCAGAATGTTAAATGTTATGAACTATTCAAATTCTGAATAAATGTCAGAATTCAAATATACTGGCCTGGATATTAAAAAGAATGATGAGAATATTACATTTGGAAATGATAAATATATGAAGAAATGGAAATGTATTTCAAAAAGTGCAAAATAACTGGAACATTGAAGATGGAATATCAGCAACCGAGATCACAGAAATTAGGCAGCAAATTTTTAACTACACAAAGTTTAGTGGATTTTAGTTATGATTTCAGTGAATTGATTTCTGAAGCAGAAAAATGTAGAAAATATTAAAGAAGACAACAAGATAATAAAAAAGCAAAAGAAGAAAAATCTCAATAATTTAGTAAAAAGGGAGGATGGAATTATGAACTTGCTTGAAAAATGATAAAAGATAGTGAAAGAAAATGATAAATATGTTGTTCAATAAAGTTATATATAAAAAGGAGTAACTGCGTTTCATTTTTACATAATGAAGTAAACAAACTCTCATGGTTACTTGGTAAAATGGTTAGCAGGCCAATAGAATAGTTAACTTTGCACCTTGAATGATCTTCCCATATCAACAGATAAGAGAAGAAGACAATTGTAAAATATATTCCTTAGTCATTGCCAATACATTTTGTCAATCTGACTTTATCAAGGCAAGTTTAAAAGCAAAATGTTTTTAGTTACATTAAATTCAAAATATAAAGGGAGCGCTCATGTGTAAGCCTCCTTACATATATATATATATATGTGTGTGTGTGTATGTATATATATATATATATATATATATATATATATATATATATAGGCTTCTGCATCCTAGTTGTCTGCTTGGCTGGAGCATCGATGTCTGTGACTGTAGAGGCTGATGCGAGAGTGACAATCTCTGTTGCAGAGGTCGCATGTGTTTTCTGTCTCTGGTCTGTTGGTGCTGTCACTTTGCTTTCTGTGGTCCACCTTTCCATGGTGACTTGTGTCAGCTTCTCCTCCTCTGGCTTTAGGTGTTTGTTTAGGTTCCTCTCCATTTGGATTGTATGGCTGCTGGGCTCTCTCAGAACTCTGTGTTGATGCCCACATCTTTCATTTCGCATCTCACTACATTGTGGTACTGCAGCTGTGGCTGCCCAGTGGGTCTCCTTTCAGCGGCCAGCTTTCCATACAAGATATGGCCATCTGGCATGGACATGGCCCAATCAACGGAGTCTGCGCTGTCTGAGCAAATGTGAACATACTGGGCAAACCTGCTCAAGACAGGACCTCAGTGTTGGGCACCTTATCTTGCCATGCTATTCCCAGGATGTGGCGGATGCTTCTCATGTGAAAGGTGTTTAGACGCCTTTCTTGCCTGGCATACATGGTCCAAGCCTCACTGCCTTATGGCAGTGTGCTGATAATGCAGGTGTTGTATACTGCTATCTCGGTCTTCACTGACAGCTTGGGATTGGTCCACATGTTTTATATATATATATATATATATATATATATATATATATATATATATATATATATACAAGCTAAATGATGGTTTCCATATGGGATACAGGTTTGATTCCTGTCGGAGGACACATATTTTCTGTGAAATTTCCCAAATATTCAGGCCAGTAAATGTAATTAATACTGCTTAATTAAAAACAGCATTTACTCAAATAAGATGGTTATTTGCTTGACAATGTTATTATTGTATATACTTTTGACTCCCTTGGTAATGTTTATTATTTTAACAAGCAATGATTTGAATTTTAATAAAACCAAAACATACAAAAGTGGATTTAGTTTTCTTTATTCTCAAGAATTGACAAAAAAGATATTAAATACTATTTATTTATTTGAGTGTTTATTTGCAAGAACAATTTTATATTTACAACATTATAAAAATGTGAACCAACTATAATGAAATATTTATTATTTACAATTTTGTAAAGAAATAATTATGAGAAAAAAATTTTTATTCATTAATTTATAAAAATGTCTGTGAACAAGAAAATTTAAATAAACACATAACGATGAGTAAATGTAATAAATTTAAAAAAAAAAAGAATTTTTCTTTCATTTGTTCTTGCCACATACATTCACTAAAATAGACTGAGAGCTTCTCTTCTTTTTAAATATTTTGAGAATTTTTTTTTAATAAAAAGATTTCTTTTCAAATTTATTCTTTATAAAATATTAAATAATAAATCTTTATAAAAGGTAAATAATAAATATTGCATTGTACTTGGTTTACATATTTTATAACCTTGGAAAAAACATTGCCAAGGGAGGCAAATGTGTATACAGTAATAGTGGTGTCAAGGGAATAATTGTCATTTTGACACAGTTTTTCTGTGCATGGCAGTTAAACATTATCAATAGTCTTTTTCATTGGCTTTATCTTGTATCCAAGAATTTAATTTCTTCTTTGTTGATCACTTCCTTCTTTAATGATAGCATTGATGACTAAATTCACCACCAAAGTGCAGGTTCAGGACGAGAAGCTACCAATTTCCCTAAGACTTGCTCCCATTTTCCATTCCCTATCACCATTTGACTTTACAAGTGTTCATTAGGGATGAAAGAAAATCAGAGTAGAAGAAAGTGCCGATTATGTAAATTTGTTCAAGATGGACCTCAGCTTGCCAGGAAGTGAGCCACACACTTGATTTCATAACCTTCCTCTGCAGCACATATGCAATGAGACATGCAGAATCCAGTTATGGAACTGCAACAGGCTGCTACTGACTCTGTTATAATTTCGAATGGAGCCTTCTGTAGCATGTCCATCATGTGTAGCCCTTATCATTTAAAGACCCAACAGTGAAATAAGTGGATGATGATTACAACGAATCTCAACAGTTGAGCCAGTGGATGAAGGGGCTATGCAATAGTTTATATTGAGTTTTTATATATATATATATATATATATATATATATATATATATATATATATATATATATATATATATACACATACATATAGGTAGTCAACAGTTATCATCACAGAAAGTGAAATTAGCAAGCCAAATTCAAGTTCTGACCAATTCTGTTACATTCACTTTTGCACTAATGCCATATTGGGAAAGACATGGATCCATCTTTTCCTCCAAAGCTATGGGTTAAATAAATAGCACAGTAGACTGTATTTAAGTACAAACGTTTTGAGTGTTATTTAAAATAAAAAAATTATATTAACCTGATATGAAGATCCTTGTTTCTTGGGTGAAACTTAAATTGTTATGATAATTATATGTTTTTATATTTTAATACAAATATGGTATTTTTTTAATTGAAAAAGTGCATTTAAAAAAATCAAATATAAGTGTTTACTATTAACGCTTACTTAACATTTGCACAGATCTCAATCAAATTTTGTACATAATCAAAATTTTATTTCTTGAGAATGTATACAGAAAAATATACATTTCAAATAAGTATAACTTTTTTTTATTTTCAGTTACCCCAAGACAGTATAGCTGGAATTCTTGTTGGTATATGTCTACCTAATTCATGCAAGGGATCTGAGATCAAGTATTTAATTGAAAGTGGTAAGAAATATAATTTATCTGAAAGAGTAACCTAAAAAATGCAATGTAATTAAACTGCCATTAGCTAAAAGCATTTAATTAATAGCTATTTATGTAAATAAATTAAATCCAGTGGAACCTCTCTTCATGAACACCTCTCACCATGAAAAAAGTCCATTCTCAAACAAATTTTCCAAACAATAAACATCTTAGATGATGAATGGTGTCTTGAGTGACAAACACACAAGCCAGCAACAATCTTGGGTGACAAGTCAGGAGTATCTTGGTGGAAGAGTGTCAGCTTTTGCTTTATAT
The DNA here is from genome assembly GCA_903632075.3 of Acanthosepion pharaonis. NCBI lineage: Eukaryota > Metazoa > Mollusca > Cephalopoda > Sepiida > Sepiidae > Acanthosepion > Acanthosepion pharaonis. The sequence goes on along the minus strand of CAHIKZ030000748.1, from coordinate 852,247 downwards.
ACATTCCTGCTTGAAATGCTTTATCTTGAATTTCATTGTGCTTTGTGTTTGTTTTAATAAATTATTAAATAAGAAACCAGCAGAAGGATAATGATAACAGCAAAAGGAAAAGAAAAAAATGACTAGAATCACAATAGAGGTGAAGAAAGAAACTGTAGTCAAACATGAAAATGGTGTCTGTGTATCTGATCTTGCTACTCAGATTGCTATGGCAAAATCAACAATCTGTATTATTCTAAAAAATAAAGAGACGATAAAGTGATCCGATGTTGCAAGAGGGGTGGCAGTTCTTACTAAAAAAGATCACAGATGATTGAAGAATAGCTGCTGATTTGGATAAATGAGAAACTGTTAGCTGGTACTAGTGGTGATACTCATGTTTTCAAAGCTAGCAGAGGGTGGTTTAGGAAATTTAAGAAAAATGGCATATACATAGTGTGCTTAGGCATAGGGAAAGCTGTGAGTGCAAACCAAGATGATGCTGAGGAATTTGTGAAAGAATTTAGTGACTACGTAATGGTTGAGGGACTTTGTTCCCAGAAAAAGTTTAACTGTAACTAAACTGGTCTATTCTGGAAAAATGCCAAAAAGGACATATGTCACCCAAGAGGAGAAAACATTACTAGGATACAAGCCATGAAGGAAAGACTGACTCTTTTGCTATGTACAAATGTAAGTGGGGACTTCAAGGTTAAGCTATTACTTGTTTTATAAACAAGTAAAACAATGTGGTAATAAGTAAATTACCTCATATGTGGAGGGCTAATTGTAAGACTTAGGTATCTAGGTAATTTTTATTGAGTGGATCCATGAAGTCTTTGTCCCAAGTGTGAAGAAATACTGACAAGAAAACAATTTGCCACTGAAATGCCTTCTTCTGGTGGATAATGCACCTGCTCACCCCCCCCAGGCTTGGCAAATAAGTTGGTGAAGAAGTTAGATTTCATTACACTGAAATTCCTCTGATCTAGTCCATAGATCAACAAGTCATTTCAAACTAAGAAACTCTTCATCAAAGTACTTTTTCAAAGGTATTTTGACATAGCTTCTGACACAGATTTAACACTCAGACTTCTGGAAACATCATTTTAATATCCTCCATTGCTTAGCTTGCATTGACAAAGCCTGGCATCAAGTGACTTACAAAGACTATGAATTTGGCCTGGAGGAAATTGTGGTTGCATTGTTGTAAAAGTTTAAATAAGCAATGTTTTGTGGTCCAGAAAAAGATTAATCCATTTTATGTTGGTTCCAATGAGGAAAATAGTTTTGGTTTACAAACATTTTGGATCAAGAACAGTCTTCAGGAATTAACTAAATTCATGAAGCAAGATTCCACTGTATATAAATATTTATTTTTAATAAAGCAATCTTTACAAAAACAAACTTTCACACTTAAACTGCACAGAAATATAATATAAAAAATAAATGAAAAAAGATAAGATAATGGATTTTTTCACAATTCAAAACAATTATTTTAGATAAATATTTTTATCTATTCTAGATAAATATTTTTAATTTTTTATGCACATTTAAAATATTTATTGCAGGTATTCATATGATTCCATTTGATATTGCCCAGAATTTAACAATGGTTGTTCGATGTCCTGAAGACCTAAAGTTTGATGATAAAGCCATTTTTTCTTTGTAAGTTAAATTTCAAATCAACCAACTTTTATAAATGTGTAAAACGTTTGCCTAGAGCATTTGATTTGCAAAGTTATCTGTATTCAGTAAGCAGACTCTTTAGGTTAATAAAATGTTACATCTTAAAATGACTGAGTAGATAATGCGTTCACTATGATGAATACAAGTCTAAAATATAACAAGATTCCTGGTTTAATGGTATGTTACATTAACAATGAGAGAGAGAGAGAGAGTGCAGAATTGTAGTTTCTTATTCATTGCTTAAATAAATTATTGCACAAGAGAAAATAGTGAACTTTATAGGTTATTAAGTCACTCTTCTCCCTTACTAAATTCTACTTTGATGTGTAGAGGAGAATTTTATGCTATTTTTGCTACAAGTACAAATCTGGGTAAAATATATATTACAATTCAAGAATTTCAATCTTTTCTATTCAATGAAAAATAGACTATAACTAAGTAATTAGTAAACAAAAAAAATAACTCTTTTCTTAGGTTGGTTTGGAAAATATTAAATGTTCCATTTGTATAAACATTGCCATTTGTTAAATTGTCTTTATGAATGTCAAAAACAGAATATATAATCCACTCATTATATTTTGCCTTGTACACCTTTTTATACACTTTCTCACTGAGATTGAAAACCTATCCATATTTCATACATGAATTTTTTTGTACTTGTTTCTGATAACAAGAACAAATTCTTCAAACCAATATTTTAAAAGACATATCAGAAGTCTATTTCATGCAAGGTTTGTTTTTTCTTACAACCTCTGTAACTTTACACATATATAAATGATAAAGTTTTCTCCTCAAAACATAATCTTCACATGACAGTTACAATTAAAAGAAATATGAGCAAACCAGTAAACAAAAATCACCTACCTCCTCAACCTTTCTTTCTCCAATATTCATGATATTCATACCAAATTCTGTAGTGCAGAATCATTTCTCTTGACATGTTCTCCAGGTATCTTAGCACATCGTGAAACTAACTTGAACACTTCTATCACAAACAATAAATTCTTGTTAAGCATCATATTTCTGTCCTCTTTGCAATCTGGATAATGTTGCAATATCTGTTAATATTTCTTTTGAGTCATCCATCAGACAGGAACCTCCTATTCACATGACCTCCTTCTGGTACCAGCATGCTGATTGGGATTCACTTTGTGACTTTCTTCAGACAACCCTTGGATTAACCTTCCTATTGAGAATTGTGCTAATGAGGTTTCTTCTTGGATCAAAGCCAAGATTGATGTATTTGTACTTTCTCAGAAATGGCATAAACAAAATTTTCTCCATGGTTCATAATGGTTGCTATAGCCCACAGGAATCATTTTTTCCAGGTATACAAGCAAGATAGTTCTGATCACAACAGACACCTCTTTGTGTCTGTTTGTAATAATTGTAAACAGGTCCTCAAATAGGCTAGTTCTTTGCTGAGAGAAGGAGGCACTATATAGCCTCTAACAAGTTTGGTTTTCATGATTACTGGCAGCTCTGTAATAGTGTTAAATAAGAGTAAGTCTTCTATGCCTTTTTCTCTTTACTCAGTTTGAGCTATTAACACTTACTTCAGATAAAGCGGAATGTTTTACTCATAAATTATCTTCCAATTCTACTCTTGACTCATTTGGTGTATTTTTGCCTGACTTTCCATTTAGAACTGAGTTACTGTTGTGTGATAATGATAAACTCTATAATAAATGCCTTGCTGCTGCTTGCTTTCCTGCTTGTAGGAAATCCTCTTCTGTAGTTCCAGTCCTTAAAAACATAGGCAAACTGTCTGACCTATCTATCAGCCTATTAGCCTTCCATCTGTTTTTGGCAAAGTACTAGACTCTAGTACTTTGCCAAAAAAGTAACTAGAGACTCTAATCAACTCTGAATTGGTTAAGCATTTCACCTCTTCTTTCAGACAAGCAATATGACTTTCACATCGCTAGGTCAGCTGCTGATGTATTAAATCTTATTGCTGAAACAGTCTATCAAGCTTTAGATAAGAATGGCAAAACTCGAGCTGCTGCTTTGAATATCTTGAATGCATTTGACAGGGTTTGGTATGCCAATCTTATTCCCAAGTTAAAAGTTTATGGTATTTCTGGACAATTTTTTGATCTGATTCAATCTTTCTCATCAAACTTCTTGAATAGCCACTCTTCTAGATCTTTTTCTCTCCTGGGTTCTTATCCTTGAAACTATATTGTTCCTAATTTTCATCAACAACCTTCCCAATGTCATCAGTTTGCAACTTGGTGCTTATGCTAATGACACAACTGCTTACTCCTGCCTTAATGGTAAATTTGATAGGTTTGATAAGATCAAATTGGTAACTGATATAAAAAAATGATCTACAACCTTTTGGATCAAGAAATTGATAATTTTAATCCCTCCAAAACAGAATTGCTCCTTTTAATCATCTGAGAGAACCTTTTTTGACTACCATCAGCATGGCTGATGCTAACCTCCATGTGAGTGACTCATTATGCCTTCTTGGGCTAACATTTTCCACTGACATGAAGCAGAAAGATTATATTGAATCAATTAATAGGCTTGCTACTAGGAAAGTTGATTCAATGTGTCATGCTAGACAATTCTCCTTGCCAGAATTTATCTTACACATTTATGAGTCTACCATTCATCCATGCATTGAATATTGCTGTTACATCTGGTCTGTTATAATACAAAGTAGAATCTGCAATGTTCATGGTCCTGACCTGGCATCTCAGCTTCAGTCACTTTTCCACTGCTGTAATGTAGCTTTTTGTAACTTTTCTGCATTTATTTTTATGGTAATTACTCTGATGGACTTTCTTCTTTGTTATCTACACTTTACACATTTAAATGTAGTACTAGATTGACAAGTTGTTATCATTTTACAGTTGAAATGGCTAGATGTAACTGTAAGTTCTATGCTAACAGTTTCTTCTCTCACACTTCTTGCTTGGGGCTTCTTGCTTTCCAATCAACTTTGATCTTCAAAAATGTAAATGTTATCTTCTATATTCTAAATTCCTGTTCTTTTATTGTTCTTTCTTTTAATAATGTTTTCTTTTTCTCATATTCTTTCACACTCAGTAACCCCTTGCATCTTTTTTAACCTTGCTTGTAGTGAAATGATTAAAACAAATTACACATTGCACACACATATTTTGAACAAAAGTTAAAAATATTTTTCTCTCTTCATTTTGATGTCTTGAATGCCACAGTTATGAACAAGAAAAAGCATTTGAGTAATTTTGATGAAGGTTAAATTGTTGTGGTCATAAGATAAGATCAGAATATTTTTGGAACAACATGGCTTGTGGGGATTATATAGTTGCAGGTTAGTCAAAGTACTCATGTTAATCAATATCCCTCACCAAAAGCATCTTCAGTGGGCATGTGAACATTGGAACTGAAGCTTGTATGAATGGAAAATTTTACCTGATCCTGTGCATCTTATTTTCTTCTGAATAAGTTGGCTAGCAGAATATATATGCATCACCATATTGGGGAAGTGATGGTACCAGGATGTATTGGAGGAAAACAAAATGGTGAGGGCATTGTAATGCTTTGGGCAACATTCTGCTGCTTCTATCATTTATATAGAAGGTACTTTGTCATATATCACTTTGCTCAACATCATTGATTACTAGGCAAACCCCTTCTCCACTGACAGAGTACCCAGCCAGATGGCACAAATTGTACAGGAATGGTTTCAGGAATATGATTTCACTGTAGTGCCTCTAAACCACCCAGGACTCAATTTTACTGATTATTTATATGATGTTTTAGACCAACAAATTTGTTTTGTAGAACCTCCACCATCATATAAATGTCAACAGTTAAAGATTATGTTATTAATATCCTAGTACCAAATCCTAGAGTTTGTACTTAATAAAGGTAAAAGTTTTGCAAACATACAGAAGACCAGCACTTTCTGATTGCCCAATCCTCACTTTCCAGCTTTGATAAAATTCAAAAGTGTTTATGCAGCCTCATAGGTGATGAATTATTTTTAATCTTATAGCCCTTTTCCCACAGATTAAATGTTGCTAGCTTATTACTACTATATCACTATTTCCATGGCAAATAGTCAGGCAAGCTACATTCCTTAATTCCATCAGTTCAGACTTTTACAACTACAACCCACTAAACCATGTATGCAGGGTTAAATCAGCCTTGTTCCTTTTGTATTGCATTGGTAAGAACTAGTACTTTGTAGAACAGACTCTCGAGAAGATTTTAACTTATTCAAGTCCAAGATCAATCCTTATATATCCTACATATCCTTTTTTCATGGTTGTTCATATACATCAAGTATATACATAGCCTTGTGGTGAAAAAATAATTTATTTCATACAAATAGTATTTATTTTTCAACATAATCAATCACCTTCCTCATCAGTAATGAATAGTTGGAACATTATATAATGAAAATTTTGCACATCAATATTCAGTTAATAATCACACACTGACTATGGGTCTATTGAGCCACTTTATAACACACACACACACACACACACACACACACACACACACACACATATATATATATATATATATATATATATATATATATACACAGGGTGTATGAAAAATACTTGGGGGTGGGTTCCTCAAACCAAAGCAAGGTAAAATGTTCATATATTAACATATGTCCAAAAGGCTATCATTGTATTTCAACACAGTAACTCATAACAAATGTTCAAAATGTTCTCCACTTGCTTCTATACATGAATGTACCTGTCAGACTCCTTCAAATACTCCCACACGGTATTGAATGTTTTCAGCCCACCCCCTCCCCGCCCCATGACACATTGCTGAAGCATCTGTGCATTATTAATGCATAAACCAATTGTTTTAGGTGGCGCCACTGAGAAATATCCAAAGAATTGTGGTCAGGGGGAATGTGCATGTCATAGAACTGGTCCTCCTCTACCTATTCATCCTTCATGATAGATGTCAGCCAGTGCATCATGAACAATGTGACTAAAATGTAGCCCCATCATGCATGAACCATGTGCATCTTCATATTAACAGGGGTACATCTCTAGCAGACCTGGAAATGTGTTCAAAATAAATTCCCTGTAGACAGCTCCTGTAAAATGTGCTGGGAGGTCATATGGACCTACCAGACAGTCACCTACAATTCCAGCTGACACATTAATTGTAAACTGATGTTGGTGTCTAGTCTGTATTATACCACAGGGATTCCAATCCACCAGCAAATATTGGTTGTGTAAATTTGTTATTCCATCCAAATGTTGCCTCATCTATAAATAAGACTGAAGAGACAAACAATGGGTCATCAGTTTGTGCAATAAATCATTGGCAAAAGTTCTCCCATGGTAAGTGATCAGAGGGTGAAACACCCTGCATACGTTGTAAATGATTTGAATGCAGGAGCTGCTCATGCAGTATAATGAGATGTACAACATGCTTGAGCCACTTGATGTGTGCTGATACCTGAGTCATCTCCAACAGCCTGTAGAATGCATTCTTTGTAGTCAGGCATATGAGCAGATCTTGGTCTTTCTCAATCCATAGTTTGTGGTGCTATGAATGCCGTCTCAATAATGTGATAATAAACAGCAGCAAAAGCTGAATGAATCAGCTGCCTTCAGCTTGGAAATGCAATCTGATACAGCTCTGCAGCCTTGTGTCCATTACCATTCATGCAGCCATATGTAAAAATCTTATTTGCCTGCCCACAATATGAATATCCTGCCATTGGTAAATAGAACACTTCTCAGTTAACTCACTACTACAAACATTAAACATTGAAGACAGACTAACCACAAATGTACAAATGACAAATGTAACCTACTCTACATGGCAAACAGTGCCATCTACCATAAACTTACTTCAAACTTAATAACTCAAAATAAAGGATTTGCAGACTTATGTTTATTTGAACTTTTGTCCTTATTTTGGTGTAAGGAACCCACCCGCAAAGTTTGTAAAAGTATTTGTGATACTCCTTATATATATATATCACAAACCATTTGTTGACAAATAATATTCTCCATTATTTCATATCTCTGCTCTCCTTCCTGTATCTTATCTTTTTATCCTTTATTTCCTTCCAGTCTTCATTGTTATTCAGGTTTTTATCTAAATGTGGATTAGTTTCATATAAGTAATTGAAATAAATAATCCAGTTTCTTTTGCTTTCTTCCTTTTGCCTTTCTTTTACTCTATCTCTGTTTAAAGAATTTTTATGTATCATGATTTATACACCATTTCATCATTTACTACATTTCAGTCTTTTATTAATTGTCTCTTGATAACCAGCCAGTAAGTCTGTTTCTCTTTTTTTTCTCTCCATTCCTTCCTCCCGTTCTCTGTCAATATATATATTTTTTCCTTTCACTTGATTTTCTTTTCATTTTACTTTAGCTCTACCATTCCTCTTTCACATCATCTTTTCCTCATCCTTCTCTCCTTCACTTTTCCCTATTCTTTTTCACTTAATATTATTATAAAGGTTTCTTAGTCAGAAAACATGACTGATTCCAGCTTCAGTATCAGATACAAATATAACACTCTAATCTTAGGTAGAAAAGTGTAATGATTGTACATACAAACAGAATAAAATTATAGATGCTTATTTTTGGTTATGATCTCCAAGTTTTTCCATTTTTTTCTACTTCATTTCAGAGTAATCATTGGAATTTTACTTGCTCTGGTATTCTTTGGAACACTTATTGATGTCTGTGTCTACCAGTTTGCCATTTTCCGACAGCCAACAGAATATGCTGACAAAGAATTACCTAAGATTTCCCAAGTGGTCTCAACTCAAATTCTGCAAACAAAGAAAACTAGTAAATAGACATTTATTGATGTTGAAATTATACAAATTTTATTACATTTTTAAGCTGTTCAGTTTTGGACAACATTGGAAATTCTACAAATTAATTTAGCAAAATTCTGAATCCAGAATGCAATTGACTATATGTGTATACTGCTCATATTTTAGTCTTTTAAGGAGTGGGACTTCAAGCTCTATTGTTTTTTAATTCAGAATTCCTAAACTCCAAAAATGGTTACCAATCAAGACTAGAGAGTGCGATTCACCCTGCTGTTTTATTCAGGTGGTTTTGTGGGTAGAAAACATGGGTATTAGGATGAATTGGATTCAAACTGTGTTTGCCAGAATTTGAACTCTGAAGTTCCATTTTTGTTATGCTTTTAACTGCTAAGTTACCTGCACCTCACTTTAAAAATGTGTTTTAAGATATTAAATGCCTTGAATTGGATATCAAATGAGAATGTATCAAAAATAGTTTCAATTTTTAGTCTCCTCTGTTTTCTGAAGAATATCTAATAATCTACACATGATGTATGTGTGTAATTTCTATATTCTTTTTATAAGAATGCTCTATTTTAAATACTTTTAAAAGAGCTTTTAAAAACCATAGATATATTTTGATTATTTATCCATTAACAGTTTGTTTCACACAGTGCAATTTTCAAAAAGGGCATTTGTTATACTTGGTTGTTCTTGAGCTCTGTAGTTCTTTTGTACATTATTGAAAATGAATGTTTTCACATGTAAATAGTTCAAAATAATTTCATTTCCTTTGTTTGTTAATCCATTCATGTTCTTGAATTCTATCATTTTCAGTTTCTCCTTCATACATAGATTGTAATTTCTTCCCCTGGTTTTCTTTATCTTTTTTTATCCTGATGCTTTCCATTTCATTTTTAGTTTCCCTATATATTTTATTATGATGCTATTTTATATCTTTCACATTTGAATGCAAGCAAACAATTTGCCTATCTTTCTTTAAATTCTTTCCTAGTTGCTTTGATGTAACACTTTTCCTCTTTTGGATTTTCTTATGTTGCCATTTTCACCTTATATAATATATTTTCTTTGAATTTTCCTTGCATTGGACATTTGTTTTTGATTCTACAATTACATTTTTTGTGTTTTTGTATTGTCCCTATTTAGTATTTTGTTATTATATTTTTGTTTTGCTTGGCATTATCCATGCAACTATAACTAATTTTTATACCGTTTCTATTGAGTGCTTCATTTAATTTATGTGTTTTATGAAAATTTTTGTCTATAACCTTTAATATTGTTTCCTGTTTTTTTTTTTTTTTTATCAATATTCTCATTGTATAGTGGATTAAACCACATTCCTTTTCTATTTCTATTTTTGTTTCTACTTTTGGCATATATTCTAATATTGTTTTCATATTCTTCTTTTACATTGTTAAATGTTCTTTTATCTGAAGAATTTTCTATAATTGTTCTACTTATTATCTATTAAAGATGGAGGATGATTTGATTCAATTATATATACAACAATGATTCGGAAAAGTGAAATATTTTGTTTTTGTAAATAACTTTTAAATTTGTTTAAAATTGGATAATTTACAGTATATCAATTTTATATATGTAAATAAACTGACATTTCCTCCCAGACAATTGAAATTTATTTAATCATTTACATATTTTCATGTATTGGTATTTTTGCACATATTGTTTCTTACTCGACCAAAAAGTGGCATCTAAAATTTTCTTATGCAAATGACACATTGTCACCATTTGTAGAGCTAAAAAGAAAAAAGGAATGTATTTCAATATGGAGATATTTTCATGTATTTTTATATAACTAATAAATGATTAGCAAAAGAGAGAAAATATACTAATGTGTTCACAGCTGAAAAGGAAAAAAGACATTAAAAACTTAGCTATTAGAAAATGTGTGTACTTGTGACATGCACATATGTGTGTATCTGTGCATGTGTAAAAATTCAGTTGTCAATTGACCAGGAGAAAGAATATTTCCCCAGTGGAGATTATTCTTGTGTTGGCATTGCTACTACTACATGCTAGGTTGAAAAGAGGCAAGAGAAAGAGGAAGATTATGTTCTTTCTTTTATAGTCTGTAAACAGGTTCATCTAATGGGTGTCTTGACAGACCAAGTAAGTGTAATCCTCATAGTATAAAAAGAGTGGAACCTTACATGTTCAGTTCAGTATATTGTTACCTAGTATCATAAATGGCAAGAGTTAAGGATATATCCTTAATGCTGTCATTCATGCCTTGTGGAAAGCTGGCAAGACTCAAAGGGAAATAGCTGTCAAGGTGGGATATTCTGTCTGTTGTCCCAAATATAACACGATGAACATGTTTAAAATGTTCCACCTACATTACTAACATCAAGACAACAGCCAAAGATGAATTTCAGCTGAATAGGATCCTTATTTCTGATTAATTTGACAATTATGATGAAATTTCCAAAGCCAGGAATGATGCTAATTTAGCTCTTCATCTATCCACTACATTCAGCTTGAATATGATTGCTGGATATTAATTTTAAAGTTACTACTAACTTTTAAGCAGAAACAGAAGTGTTTGAACTAGAGACAATCAAAGTTGGTCTGTTGATCAATGGCCATTTTTAGTGTTTAATCAAAGTTCTGTATTTCCTTCAGTGATCATGGTTCACTTGTCTGGAGCAAGTCCCATGAGAGATATGATGCCAAATGTATGAAAATGTATAAGACTTTCTCAGTCTGTGATGGTTTATGTTTGTATGGTTGTCAACAGTGTCAGACAGATCTGTTTCTTGAAGAGATCAGTTAATGATGCTGTCTATCAGGATGTTCTAGATCATTTTCTTATCCTATACATTGAGGAAAAATTTGAGGGACAATGAATTTATCTTCCAGTGAGAACTTGCTCCACCCCATGCAAAATCTTCAAGAAGAGTTTAAGAAAAATACTATCTATCAAATCATGAAATCTTGATAAACTGAATCAAGTCATTACTAAAATGACATTAGAGGATTGTCATGGGCTCATTAAAACAAGGAATGAAAAGAATAGTAAATGCAAACGGTGTTACAACGAAGTATTAATATTCTAATACAGTGCTTAAAATCGTGTTCATTAATAAATATTTTTGTCTTTTTTTACCAGATATAACAGTCTTCAAATTTAAAAAATGTTACATTTAAAAAAACCTTGGTTTCTTAGTTAAATACTACTATATAAATGTTGTATATCAAATTGATATACCTCTAAGAGTAAACTATCTAATTTTAAAGAAATTCATACAAGAAATATGAAAGTTATTAAAAAAAAAACCCCGGAATATTCCACTTTGTAGGAATTTTTCCCAGTCATGTGTGTGTGCATTTGTGCTCAGCAGTGTGAGCAGTGGAATAAACAAAACCAAAGGCTCAACAGATTTTATTTTGTGGTTTCAAAGAGAGTGTAAAATAGTAGTATTTTGCGAGAAAAAACTAGATTTTTTGTTGAGCAAAATTTCTCTGCTATTTCCCATGTGAGTAATGAGAAATCTGAGTGTGAAACTGTTAGAACTAGCATGAGTCTTTTGCAGCAAGGTTTGTGTGTAGTTTTTCATTTGGATAAGTGTCTCAAAGAGAGACTTCTCTACCTTGTCCCATGGGAGGAATGAGAAATCTGAAGCTGCTAGGACAGGCCTTGTATTCTGTAGCAAGATTTGTGTGTAGTTTTTCATTTGGATAAGTGTCTCAAAGAGAGACTTCTCTACCTTGTCCCATGGGAGGAATGAGAAATCTGAAGCTGCTAGGACAGGCCTTGTATTCTGTAGCAAGATTTGTGTGTAGTTTTTCATTTGGATAAGTGTCTCAAAGAGAGACTTCTCTACCTTGTCCCATGGGAGGAATGAGAAATCTGAAGCTGTAGGACAGGCCTTGTATTCTGTAGCAAGGGTTGAATAGACTTTGAGCTAGGCTTGAAGTTTGCATCTGCTGAAAATAAAAAGTGGGAAAGAGTTGGCTGTGAAGGTAGAGGCCGCTGAAATGGAAAATGAAAAAGACATTGAATATGGGTCTATTAGCATTTTAGGACTTCTGTGACTTCTTGTTCTACCCTGCTGATTATTTTCATTGCTGCTACTGCTGAATTAGACAAAGTAAAGAAGCCCCTACATGCCACAATAGACAACAAGTGACAAAGTTCCTATAATTTTTCTGAATTTCTGTTGTATATATTCTTTTCTTTAGATGGTTTGTATTTATTTTCCTCTAAGTTTAATGTCACATCTAAAAAAAAGCCACTTCTTTTAACTTTATTTTTATATCTATTTCAAAACTTATATTTTTAAATTGTTTAATCAATGTTTTCTTTAATTTATCTAAATTATGATACTATTAAATTATGATAATCTTAAGTATAGTTTACTCAGAGATAGTCTTGTGATATGTACCTGAAATAAGCTTTGAAGTAAAAGTCTGTAAAGTGAATATACTTTTGATACAACTTAATACTTTTCATAAATAAATTTCAAGGAAGATAAAGTTAGTTGTATATTTTACTATGACATCAGAAAATCAGTGCCAGTTTCCTGTGGAAGTTTTGAAATAAATTTTGTGGATATGCATATATATTTCAACAAAGATGGTTAATAAGTGTTTTTTTTCCTTTTCAGACAATCTTCTAGAATTCTTTCTCTGTTTTTCTGTTTACAAGAATGGTAGCAAAATTCTCAACACAACTGTTTCCAAAGGGAATTTGACATCAATTCATGGAATCCGTTTTATATCAATGATGTGGGTTATTTTAGGTCATACATATATCTTTGGAATATCAGTCTGGAGTAAGTAAACATTTTACCTCTCATAATAAAAATATATTTGCATTATTTGCAAACGAAAGGGTATCAATGTGATCAGTACAAAAAACATTTATTAAATATTAATTATTAACCACAAGACAGAAATGAAGCATGGAAACTACTGTTTTAAGTAGAGAATTTTTGGGCACGCTTGTGTCCTTCATCAGTGGTGCAAGAAATAAACAGAGAAATGGTGAAGATTCACCAACAGTTGTTTTTGTGGCCAGTATGAATCCTGGTGTAGATATTATTATTAGCAAAAATCCAATCTCTGTCTGATTCCTTGCCATGCAAAACTTCTTATGAAAATAAACTTAGATTCAAAATTTGAATTGGTGTGAAAGTGTTAGGCCATTTTGTCCTTATTAGTGTGGGTAGTAGGAGAGTGAGATTTTGAATATAGAGGAAGAAGATCATAGGAATTGAGGTGGGGAAGATGTCTTATGTGTGTGTTCAGTGCTGAAGACTGTTCATGTGTGGTTAGTGCCGAAGACTGTTCGTCCAAGACATTTGGTGAGACAGGAAAAGTGTGGGGAACAAAGGAAAAAAGGTAATAAAAATAAAATGAAAGAAAAAAAGGAAAGGAACAAATATAAGGATGTAACATCTTGATATAAAAAAGTTTTTTTTGGAAAACCATTGTCAGAAAAAGGGTACAGAAAAAAATAAAAAAAAATAAAAATACTATAATAATAATACAGGAAAAAAAGGGGAAAAGTGCATACAAATATACATGTGCTGTATACATAAGTGCACCTAACAGTGTGTAAATATACACTAGCTCCCACATAAACTTGTGAATCTCAACTTATGTAAAGATATGAATACCTAATACTAGATTAATATGCATCTGTACCAACTTTCCTCATTCTTCACATAATCTTGTATATAAAGGAACTATAGTTGTAGAACCAAAGATGGTATAGAAGAGGGTGATTGGGAAGTAATCCTCAGGGTACATGGCAGTACTTCCTTTACTGAAAAGTGCATAATGGGGGAAATCATAGGTGTCAAAGCAGAAAAAACAGTAGGAGGAACATGGCTGTTAAAATTTGGATTTAAAATGTGGGGGGAGGGCCTACTCGTTCGAGGGTGGTGTTGCTGGTAATGGGTTTCTTTGTGGAAATTATACTCTCTGAGTAAACCCAAATCTTTGTTTAGTCCTTTTATGTAGGAATTTACTTTTAGGATATACTTCAACTCTGATCTGCATCTATCCTCTTGGCTGCCAAACCCAGACACTAAAAGCACGCACATGATGTCATCGATGTTGTGACCAGGTTGGTTGAAATGTACAGATACTGGGAAATTGTTGTTGTTGTCCCTGATGCTTTTCTTATGGTTATTGAACCATAAATGGAACTCTGTTCTGGTTTCTCCCACATAATTTCCCTTCTCACATTTGTGGTAGAAGAGTAGATATATGAGATTGGAACTGTCACAGCTTAGAGCAGGTGGTCTGAATACTATGTGAGTCCCAGGGTGAGGGATGTAGGTGTTGTAAGTGTTGATGTGTTTGTAGACCAGGCACTGGGGTTTTTTGAAGTTGACATTCCCTTAGTGTGGTAATGTGTTGCAGATTTTTGATGATGTTAAAAGTCTGAAGTGGTTGGGGGGCTGTCAACTCACATTTAGGGGGTTATCACTAAATGAATTGCTAATAGTCCTGTCTAATTTTAAATGATGGAAATCTTTAGTTAATATGTGGGAAAGTTTGTGGATGTTATAATTAAAATAAAAGACCATGGGATTCTGGAATTCTTCTTTTTAGTTACATAGTTGAGAGAATGTTTCTGTTAAGTTTAGAAGCTTTGGTGATGGATACTTTGATTATTTTGGGTGGGTAATTCCTATTTAGAAAGTGATTGTAAAGTTGTCCTATGTCTAAGTTGTAATCTTCCTTGTGAGAACAGACACGTTTAATGCATATGCATTGGCTATAGATTATAGATTTTTTTAGGTTGGTGGAGTGGCAGCTATTCAAATTAAGGTAGTAGTGGCTATCAGTGGGCTTGGTGTATAGTGTAGTGGAGATCTGGTTGTTTTTGAGATGTACCAGTGTGTCCAGAAATGGAATGGAAGTGGTGGAATATTCCATAGTGAATTTGATGATGTGGTGTATGTTATTCAAGTGCTTTTTAATATTTAGGAGATTTTTCTCTCCATGTGTCCATATGAAGAAAATGCCTTCTATGTACCTGTGGTAGTGTAGGGGTGCCAGGTGGTACTTACTAAATATATCTTGTTCAAGGGCATCCATGAAAATGTTAGCAAAGTTGGGGGACATTTTCGTTCCCATTGCTATGCCTCTAACTTGAAGTAAATTGTGCTCATTGAACTGGAAGTTGTTATGTGTGAGTATAAAATATCTCAAGTATTCAAATTATCTCAAATCTGGTGCTTGGGGAAGTCTCTGGTGCTTAAAAGTTTTGCAGGCTAGTATACCCTCCTCATGTGGAATGCTAGAATATAAGGACGAAACATCTAAGGTCACATGGAGTACATTGTCAGGTAAACTATGTTGCTCAGGATTCTTAGGAAATGGGTAGTGTCTTTAATATAGCTAGGGATAGAGGGTAATAGAGGCTTGAGGATTTGGTCAATATAGCCAGAGATGTGTTGTGTCAGGGTTCTTTTACCAGAAGTTATAAGCCAGTCAGGTGAATGGGTTGCTGTTGATGTCTTCTGTAGAGAGGTTGGTGGTTGTGTCTTTGATTATTTTAGGGAGTTTGTGTACTTTGGAGAGGGTGTAGAATGTGCTGGGTTCGGGACTATCTGGGATCAAAGCTTTGATTGGTGCCTGTATGCTGTGGTTTAGATGGCTGATAAGAGAATGGAGTTTAGTCATGAAATCTTCAGTGGGATATAGGGAGAGTTTTTTATAAAAATATGGATCACTGAGCTGGGATCTGCTTCTGCAATACATTTACTCTTGTCCATGATAGTAATTGAACTGCTCTTGTTGGCTTGTTTTATAATTATGTCTTTGTTAGCTTGGAGGGATTTTATGGCCGTCCGTTCTTGTCTGGTGATGTTGTAATTGTGGTTTAGATGGAGGTTGTTTTGTATGAACTTGCCTAGGTGGTTCCTGGCAGAAAAAAGACAAAAAAATCCCATTTCTTGATACATTGACAGACAGTAATATTAATACATTTACTAGCTCTGCATATATATAAAAAAAACTAGCATAAACATATACATTCTCAAATATAAAAGTGAATGTTCTAATTATTACAAAATAGCTATTATATGAAATTTAATGAACCCTCCAAAATCAAATTCTTCAACACGAAAGACTTTCTACACTGAATAAAAAAATATTAAACAAACTCACATTAATAATCACTTTCCTAATTACATTGTTGATGAATAAATTAGAGAAACTATTAGAAATATTAACATAAATAAGAATGAATACAATACAGAATCAAATAACTCTAAATATATCAAATTACTATACTGTAATCAAATGCATTCTAACTATAAGCAAGAGGAAAAAACTAAAAAGACTCATAAACACTAATATGTCCCCCACTGATTGAAGTAAAAAAAATATAATGAATTACTATACTAAATAAAAAAATATAATGAAATACTATACTAAATTTAATACAACCAACTTATTTGTCTAAAACAATTCTTCTCTGTCAACTGGCATCTTACAAAAGGCCAACATTGTATATAGATTTAGTTTACAAAGATATTTCACAGTTTAAACAGATATTAGTTGAAAATACATCTATATTACATAAAAATAATAGTAAGCAAAAACTAAAAATCCTAGAAGCACTTTATATAAAAGAATTAAAGCCCAAAATAAATAAAGTCAACAAGGAGTATAGCAACAAAGTTCTTAAATGTTTATAACAGCAAAAAAAAAAAAAATTATATATATATATATACATATGTATGTGTGTGTGTGTGTGTGTGTGTGTGTGTGTGCAGAGGGTGAACTGTATCTGTAGTTCTTATTTGTTTTTATCATTAATTTTGGTCAGTCCTTGTGTTGGCCAAACAGCCTCTTTCAAGTTGTTTTTAAGATAGAGACTGGGAGATTCCTCTATCTTAAAAACAACTTAAAAGACACACTGGGTTGTGTATTAATATTTTTTTGTTTTATTATTTCAATTAAGTTCTTTCACTAGTTTCAGGAGAAAAAAATTCCTGCTTGTTAGTAGCAGTGAGCTACAGGAGTGAATAACTGTCTCTGAAGAAAGTGAACTTTATCTGTAGTTTTCATTTATTTTTTTATCGTTAATCCTTGTTTATCCTTGTATTGATTAAATGGCCTCTTTCAAGTTGTTTTTAAGATAGAGGCTGGGACATTCCTGAGTACCAGAATTCCCTCCTTGGTCATTTTGATAGTTTTATTGATTGCTGGGAATGAGATATGTGTGTTAAGTGTATGTTATCTTTTAGTTTTTTGGGAGTGTGTGTGATGTGTGCATGTGTATATATTTGTGTGAGTATGTGTATATGTGTGAGACCTCAATATCTCTGCAAGCATGTCTGTCTTGTGTGTGCGATAAATATGGATAGAACTTGATTTATGGGATTATCTATTAACTGTATCTGTGTTGTTAAATTTGTGATTAAGTCCATCTGGACAAAGGGTTTTGGAACGCAAAATCCATTTGTCTTCATGTTCTTCTAGTATTTTTCTAAAGTTATCTTTATCTGTCCATTTCTATTTTTTTCAATCATAGTGAATTTTCATGGTTTTTAAAATCATGTTTTTCTATGTGGAAATGTTGTTCTCCAGGTAATAATAATCTTTAGTGTGGAGCCTACTTGATCCGATTCTGATAATTATTAATTGTGTAGAGAAAGGACCATTCAGATTTTTCCACATATTATTTCTGGCATAGTGTGCATTCTAATAGGTAAATTATGTTATCACTTTTACAGTTAGAATTGTGGTAGGTTTTGAAAGTAGATTTAGTGACTGAGCTAGAGAATGAATTGGTATGTTTTATGTGGTTACAACATAGGCTCCTATGGTTGGGAAAATCCTGTTGTTTTTATCAGTGGTCTATTATGGGTTACTTTATCATCTGAAATTTAGTTACTACCTATAATTTCCTTAAGGTTCTTAGGTCTATGATATGCTAGAAGGCCGGGTTCCTCAAACAAAGTTTTGGGGTTTGGTTTGAGATGTAATATTTCCCAGCGACTTTTGATTATCTGAGATAGTGGAGGAAGAGTGGTGTTGAAAGTGATTACTAAAGGGATGCGTCTGGATTTATTTTTAATTTTATACATTAAGGTATCTTCTCTAGGTGTGCAAATTGTTTTATTTAGTTGTTCCCTGATTAGGTGTTGTTTATAGCCACATGTTGTGAATTGATACTCAAGATTTTTAGTGTGTTTACTTAGTTCTTCATTGTTAGAAAATATCCTTCTGTGTCAAAATGCTGGTGAATAGGGAATGTTCTCCTTAAGGTGTTTTGGGTGGGAAGACTGAGAACTGTAGATAATTGTGGGTGTCAGTGATTATAGTGTGTAGTGTCATTTGTAGTTTTCTGTTTTTATCAATGTAGATGCAGTTGTCTAAGAATGTTAACAATCTTATTGATTTTTTGTGGACGAACTTAATGGAGTCATGTACGGTATTTAGAGTCATAAAGAATTCAGTGAGTTTCTCCTCACTGTCTGTATGTGTGAAGAAGATATCATTGATATATCTTGCATAGAATATGCAGTTGTTACTGATGAATGGATAAATATAGGTCTCTTCTAATTTTCTAATGAAGATTGTGGCATATGATGGAGCTGCAACGGTGCCCATGGCACATCCTCTTACCTGTAGGTAGTGCTTTCCTTTGAGATCAAAAGTATTTAATGTAAGAAGATGTTCCATAAGTTTTATGATTACTTCTGGTGGAGGGTCTTGTTTTGTTCTTTTATTAAGTGCTTCTTTAAGTGCGGTTAGTCCTTCAATGTGTTTGATATTTGAATAAAGTTATCTTACATCCATGGTTACTAGAGTTGCATATTCTGTTGTGTCTCTGATGTAGGATTTTACTTCCTTGGCAAGGGGCTGTATGTAGTGGTCTAAGTATTTGGATATTTTAGTCATGTGGCAGTTAAATGATGAAATGACCTTCCTTTCTGGGTTGTTGTTTTTGTATATTTTGGGAAGGAGATAAAAGCAGGCAGGTGTGGTGTTTGTGGCGGGTAAGTGTTGTGCATGTTTCCTTGTTAATTAGTCTATTTTGAAGTATCATATTTAGTGAGCATGTTCATTTTTTTTTTGGTATCCAGGGAGATGGTCAGTGGGTAGGCTTTTGTGGGTGTTTTTATCGGCTATCTGAGTGTTGACTTCTTTAAGGTATTCTTTGATTCCCCAGATCACTGTAGCACCACTTGTGTCAGCTTGTGTAATGATTAGGTCATCTCTGTGTGTCAGCATGTTAAGGGCCACCTGTTCCCCTTCAGTGATATTGTTATATGGCAGCTTACATACTGTTGTTTTCTTTGTGTCATTTGTTATTGCCATTTCAAATGTCTGTATAGTGATGTTTGTGTTTTGTGGTGAATGTAGAAACAGAGATATGTGTTTTAAAGGAAAGCAAATGTCTTACTTTAATTTGAATTTCTATTTATATATATATATACTTTTTTATCTGAACTCACCACATATGCATGTGTGATATGTACTACTCCAAATTCAGAGAATTTGACTATGAAAAATATATATTTCATAACATTTGTAGTTATGCAGCAATCACACATAAAGTAATATCAGAAATCCATAACTATACAAATTTTCTAAAATTTGGGTAGCACCTTGTGTGTATAGATGTATACAGTTATGTATAAAAAAAATGCTTGCTTTTCCTTGTCAGCGTTTTATTTCAATTAAAATGTAGCTTATGAATAAATTCTAAATAGCTGTTCAACTGATCTTTGAATAATGTTAGGCTATAAGTACTTATTTTTGTATCCTATCTTTGTGGGATTTGTAAACTTACATGCCAGTATTTTTATGATGCATCTGTTATTGTGAAAAAAAATGAATTTTGATTTGTGATTCAGGACAGATTTTGGCAGATTATAGAATATCTTATTTACTCACTTGTATCTGTTTGCAAAAATTGTATATTTCTTTTTCTTATTTACTTTTTAGGAAATATGGCTACTTTGCTGTCTCTTTTCAAAAGGTTCACATTCCAAGTTATTTCCAATGCACTTTTTTCAGTTGACACTTTTTTTATGCTCAGGTGAGTCCATCAACATAATCTTATCATATTCTGCTTCAGATGACTTCAGGTGTTTTTTTTAATCAAAGAGTGAAGAAGGTGTAGTAAAAAAAACTAATCAATTTAAATTTTACAGACAAATATTATCTCAATATAAATAAAACTTAATCATCATATACTATAATGTCAGTAGATGTAAGAATGTTACTATTAGAATCTATTCTTTATTCCATGCATTTTTCACACTAGTGTATTCTTCCTTATAGTTTTAATGCAGGATTTTATATGGTATGTTTTTTGACCTCTCACAGATGTCTTTAGAAGCTGCTTAGTAATAATGATTTCCAGTCTCCTGGCTGTAACATAAACTTGAGAAAAGTCAAAGAATATATCAATCAAAAAGTTGTGCTGAAACAATAAACATGAAAACAGTAACATGAATAATTTGTGGAATAATGAAATTTTTCAACTAAGACCTTCAGAATAGGAAGGATGATTTTTTAAAATTTATTTGTTGACATCCACATTGTTAGAAGAATCCTGTGATGACACTGTACTATGTATTAATTTCAAGATGAAATAGCTAGAAAAATAATCTATAGATACAAGCAATAATACACATCTACAATTCATTATTGTTGTGATGTCAATGAACACTCGTAAAATAAAATCATCACAGGAATGTAACAAAATGGACTGGAACCATTATTCATCAGACTACAGGTGAGGCACTGTGTGTGATGTTTTGGTGTTAATAAGAAGCACTGCAGTTGGTCTACTGCTCCTATATTCCATGCAAGTTAAAGAATGTTGAATTGACCTGCTGGACATGCATCTGCATTGAATGTAGATGTAATTTAAGACAGTGTTGTTTGTTTGTTACTGCAGACAATGCTAGCTAGATGCCTTTGGTCATGATGATTAAACAGGCACCATAAATAAATGGATGTCAAACATTCCCAGAATTTTAAAAATGGAATGTCCTATGTTTGGCACCCACTATCATGCCCCATTCAAACTTTGACAATTCACCTTGCCTAGTCATTGTTCACATCGTCTCATCAGATGTCAGGGCACACTTGATACAAGTGTATGTTGCCTTTATTATTATTGAAAGAATTTTGAATTTTGAAATCTTTCTCTGAGGAAAATATGCTATTCTTAATTCATAGTTCATTATATTTAGCATCAATGCTGGAGATTGAACTTCCACCTTTTGCTAATCTTATGTCAAATTATCCCCTTTGTGTGGCTTCACTACTCACTTATGAAGTGATCTGTTCCCTAACTGTCTTTCAGAATTCATTTCCCAACACAGAAATGAGTTGTTAAATGAAACTCACAACTGCTAGAATGAAAACAAATAGTGACTGGGAATGTCTTCCTTGGATTTGTTATTTGAGGATGATTCAAAAGGTTTTGATGAAGATTTTAGCCACAATCAGTTTCTTTTCTCTATTTCAGTGGATTGTTGGTAACATATGGCATCATGAAGGCAATGAAGAAACAGAACAACAAACATAACTGGGTTTATTTCTATGCTCATAGATTTTGGAGGTGAGTGTCTGTATATGCAAATTATAGTATCTTTAGATACCAAGTTCATAGATCCAGATGATCTTGTATTATAAGAACTAATAAAATAAATGCTATATAGTAATACTATTAATATCAATAACAGTTGTGGAATAATGCAATTAAATTTAGATTTGATGTTCTTTGAATTGTAGTTGGTTAAAGTAGTTGGCATTTTCACATCTGGGGTAAAAATGATTGACATCCTACTCACTCCTGTAGACTGATGATTTTTGTAACAAAAAGCAACTAAAAAAAAATAACAACAGTAAATACTAGTTCAAATTAGTAATGATAATGGACTTTGCAAATTGTTTAAGTGTGTAAGGTCCAAAGGAGAGCACTTTGAAGGAGACTAAGGCACTGCGTTTTCATTAATGACTGGATATTTTCTGGACAGACATTAATGATTTCTTTCAATGCTTTAAATGAAATATGATGCAAATGGAAATGTTCCTCATTAAATCTTCTTTTCTTTCTTATTTTAGACTTACTCCACCTTACATGTTGGTCATGATGGTTTATATTCCTTTGTTTCAATACTGGGGAGATGGTCCTTACTGGCCACAAACTGGCATTGAAATCAACTATTGCAAAGACACGTGGTGGTACAATCTTTTGTACATTAATAATTTCCTGACTGATATATCAAAAGGAATGGTTAGTCTTCTCTGAATCTAAAATTCTACTCAAATTTACCATACTTAAAATACACACTGACATATAACACCCAAATTTAACAAAGAATATTTCAGAAAAAACTCATAAAGTACAATTTCCATGAACTTTATAGTCTTCCTCTCAGTAGTGTTTTAGTCCAAGATTGTAGGCTCCTAGATATTCTACTGAACTACTTAAACAAAACATGCAACAAATCTTACAAATATAGTTAAGCTGCTTTTGTCATCAAACATTATTTAGATTTTTGTTGCTTGTTCTTTTGTTTTATCTCTCCCAGATCAGCTATTCAGTTATTATTGGCCAAAAATACATTTTCTGTTGCTCTGTTTCTATGTTTCTTTGCATAACTGACAATGATCAGTTTGTAGGATATGATGTAAGCAAGTCTTTTCTTTGCTCTATGTTAAAAATGTCCAGTTAGCTGAACATACAGTGTATCTACCTCAAACACTATCAATGGTAATCCCATATCTAGAGCTTCAAGGTATTGTAATTATTTTAGAGATTTTAGATAGTTTTTACATCATCATCTGATGATTCATTCATACTTATATATTAGTTTTTATATTTTAATATTATTTTAATTTGTAATCATAATTTAATTATTCATAATCATATGGGATAACAATATATAAATTTGTTATATATCAAAAGTACAATTTTACTGGAAAGAAGTATGATAATGTGGAAAAAGTTTTTGTGTGATGCATTTTGTCCCTTAGGACTTCATCAGACTAAAAACTCATTAAATGTATTAGTTGCTCATCATGACGAGACTGGCTGCAATTTTGATTTAAAAAGTGTTACTCTAATTTAAAGAGAAAACAATTTACTAAGACAAAAATGTTTAGAAAGTGCTTTTAATCACTAGATCATCCACAGAAAATTTCTGTCCAGTTTCTTACAACATTTGACCTTTCTTGGCAGATCTTCTATTATCACAATGTGGGATATTTAATAAGAAAAATGATGGAAACAAAAAGAAAAAGAATCTAAATGAAATTGGCTAAAGAAAGAAGAAAAATATCATTTTAAATTTAAAATTCTTAGTATCCTCTTTCCTTCATGCGCATATGTAATCACATCACTATAAACGTAAACTTAGTTTGATGAAGTCTTAAAGAATGAAACATGTTGCACAAAAAACTTTTTCCAGTTTGACATACTTCTTTTCCTTATAATTGTATATATTTAGATTTAGGTCATCAGGGGATTTGTGTGTCAGAGGTGTTTCAATGTTCGTTTGGTATTGGTAATCTTTACCCCATTTATGATTGGAAAACAGAGAACTCAAGTATTTTATTATCTGTCACACACAGAGTTTAGAATGTAGGAGAAGTAGGTAACTATTAACAGGTATACCCACTTTATTACTTAATATAAAAATCATTATATATAAGGTAGAGTATTTTATTTAATCATTAACAGATTGTTAATCATCATAAATTTTCTAACTTAAACACTATATATATATATATATATATATATATATATATATATATATATATATATATATATATATATATATATATTGTTGCTTGCCTATAGTTTGAAGTTTGTCTCATAAGCATTTAATAGCGAGTGTGTTTTTTCACTGGGATTACAGTTACCATTGTCTTGTCAGACATACTAAGCTAAAATTCACAAATATAATTACTAAAATATTGTTAAAACATGACTGCCAAAATATACCTTATATATAAGGGGGTGCTGAAAAGTTCTCAGCCTAACCCACTTCCCAAAATTTGTCCAAATGACTTTGTAAAAGATGGACTTCTTGGTTAGGCTGACAACTTTCCAGCTCTCTCTCTCTCTCTCTCTCTCTCTCTTTCTCTCTCACACACACACACACACACGTATGCATAAACATAAAAATCATAAAATACGTAATTTTTAATATATATAATTCAATTGCTTTTGGTGTTTTGTAAGAAATCAAATTTAAATCTTTAAAATATTCTGAAATAATTACTTATATTTTCACTTGATATCTAGTCAGTTGTTTGTGTAGCTTTCATTCTTTTCCAATTTGTTCAACAGTGTATGGCATGGACTTGGTATCTTTCAAATGATATGCAGTTCTATGTTATCAGTCCTTTGATATTGATCCCATTGTACAAGTAAGTAAATCTCCTTCTATATGACATCATTTACTTTCTAAAAAAGACAATTTTGCTTGCAATTTACGTCAAATTTTATCTTAGAATCTTAGACCATTGATGTAAAAATTATACAAATAGCCATAGATCTAAAAATTACATGTCAAGCCATGACTTATTGATACAGCCTTATATTATTGCCAACCTTTAGATAAAGCACTTTCACTATATTATCACTATATTAGTTTTACACCATCTTATTATTGTTGCCTTTTATCATAACACACTGGGTTGATCCACACTTCAACCACCAGTGCAAACTAATTTGAGGGTGTCAGCTTTTGTGGAAGAAGAAATTGTGAACTGAGAGAATTGCTAAAAAATGAACAATAATAAGATAAACTAAATGTGGTAATAGAAATTTTCAAGGCAAATTTTTACATGAAGGACAGGAAGTGATAAAATTCAAATACATTTTGTTATAAACAAATATTTACTTAATATTTTAAAAAATATGGAAAGTGTTGTTTTTATTCCTTGTCTTATTATTATTGAAAGAAACACAAAACAGTGTTTTCCTTCTAATTACATAAAATTACTTCTAAATGCAAGACAGAGCATATCGTCAGTATTAGACATTTTAGAGTATGTAGACTTTTAGAGTATTTCGTATAAAACATATTAGTAACTATTTAATAACTACTTGCATTACAGAATGAGTATATGTTGTTATATATTACATTTCTTTTGTTACATAACATTATATCTCTCCCTAAATTGTTTTTTTTTTCATTTTAAAGATTGAATTTAGTGCAAACAGTGAATCTGCATTTTCTTTTTATCATGAGAAATTTTCGTTTCTCCCAATTGTCTCTTTTTCTTTCAGAAAGCCCAAACTTGGTGGACTCATATTGCTTGTCCTTCTGTTGGCTCATTTTATTTCATCAGGTGTAATCTCCACTGTCAATGGTTTTGGACCAAACATGTTTGGCACCTCTGGGACACCGTAAGTCTTATTTAAAATAGGTCACTGGTCATAAATGTTACAATGTTGATTATCTACAAAAGCAAGATCTGCTGAGTAAGGAGATCGAGGTTCATGGGTTCCTCAAAATAGCCTATCATTCTGAAACAAAATTAACCACTTCAATTTGATTAGATCGATCAAACAGTAAAAAATAAATTTTTAATTTAGAACCATCAAACAATCAGTAAAAAATAAATTTTTAATTTTATTTTTTTAATGGTTTATTTTTTAGTTTTAATTTGTCTGCAACTACAACAATATACTGCCTCTAGGGAGCAAAAGATGAAACCACGTCATAAATGAATGTAGTAAGATGACCTAGAATGAATACAAAAACAGGCAAGACTGGATAGGATCAGTGAGAACTGTGCAAATAACTTAGATTCAACCATCTAAATAAATGCTATCAACACAAACTAGAGGTTCTCACTAAATGAAAATAAGATACTTTGGGACTGACCATCCAGATTGACCAGTGTTACCAAATGCAGTTGTTAAGATCAGTCACAAGTCTGTTCTTATTCATAAAATTTTATAATTATTTGACATTTAAGTATTGTCATATGTTGAGCATTAAACAAACTTGAAGTTTGTGATTAGCATAAAAAACAGAATAAAATTATATATATATATATATATATATATATATATATATATATATATATATATATATATATGTATATAAATTGTGTATTTAGGCAGCAAGCCATCATTTATACATGTTTCATTAAAGATGACAGACAAGGTACTTCAATTAAGTTTTTATTTAATTTTTCTTGTGTTCGAACAAGTGTTTTCTTTTCTGGACACAGTGTGTGTAGAAACTGCTTAAATGTCCAGTAATTCTGAGTGTTTTCAGCTATACTTTTAGCCATTATCAAAGATGATTTTATTTTTATTTTTAATTGGGTGTATGGGTTGTGTATATGTTATAGGAATGTTTTATTTTCTGAACACAGCACATTGTGGCTGTGTTTGTAGTTAATATTATTGAGTGTTGGCTTTTTTTTTATTATTATGACTCATATTATTTTTAATCTTTTTTTACATGTGTATGGGTTTATTATGTTTGCATTTTCTACAAGTATGTTTAGGATGGAGACTGGTAATTTTGTGTGTATGTTTAAATGTGTAGCTGTGGTCAGATAGGTGTAATGTAAGGCATCTGGATAGGCATGTAGTAGTGTGACCAATGTAATTATTTATGAATTCTGTTTGATCAGGAACACAGTTCTTTAAAGGGTATTTGAACTCATAAATAATGTTCGTTCATTGTAATTTTGATTTTGCTGGTGTGTTGTTATTTTTGAGGATAAGGTTAGCTGTTTTAAATTTTTTGTAGTAGATAGTTAATTTGATTTTTTTGTTTAGGTCAGTTGGCTGCATCTTCACTATCATTGTTATTCACTTTGAAAAGAAATAATATAATTAAATAAGGTGGTTAGGGAAGTCGTTGTTAAATAGTTTTGTATTATTGAGTTTTTTAAGGAAGAGTAGTCAACGGGATGAATTCTGGTGTGCTCTTTTTAGGGAGTTTTTATCACTGCTATTTTGTATCTGAGTATACATGTGGTGAAAGCAACCATAGTTATCTCCCCCTTGTAAACACTACTATAAAAAGTAATGTGTAGTGGTCAAATTGCTTTGAATAAAACTTCATTACAAGCTTAAAGGTTTGTCTGTTTTCTTTACAATTTATTCAAAGCAATTATGGAAAAGTATCTGAAGCTCAAACACTTAGATCTAGATGTGTTTAACTCAAATACTATTGATAGTTTAGTTGGTACTACTGGAAAACTTTATTCAATAACTTATTTGATAGCCCTAGAGACTTCTTGTCCATGAGAATATCAGGGACTGAAAAGCTTACTCTATTATTTTGCCATATCTCCACATGGATACATACAAATATTTCTTCTTACAAGGACTATGAAAGTGCTGTTGATGTTTTAGTAGAAATGTTCATTAAGAAAAAAAATTCATTTTTGCTTGTCAACTACTCACTGCTAGATGACAACAACTGGATGAAAATTTGAACCAGTACCTAGAGTGCAACTTGATAGGCATTGATAGCAGAACAAGCCTGGGACAAATTTATTAATGGAATATTGTCTCACCAAATAAGTTTGAGAATAAAACTTTAGACATGACCACTGCTTATGGCTAAGTTATCTTACTCCATCTTATATGTAACCAGAATCACAACCAGGCCCTGTTTTGTTAAAAAGACATATCCATCAGAACAAATATAATTCACCAGTGAGTAAGGTGGAATCTGTTAAGAATTCAATACTGAGCCTCTGATCCTAAAGAGAGTTGTGTCCATGAAACTGAAGTTGGTTGAAAGATAAGTCACCTGAACCTTATTAATTTACTGACTATTGTCACTCTCGTTCTCTTTTGAACACTTTCTTAACAGAACTTCTGCTCACCATTTAAGTGAGCAAAAGTTTTGTCAAGAAAGTTAAATTCAAATAATTTTACATAGTTTGATAGGTGTTATTGATTTGCTTAATTATTTGTAAATAAATATATTATTATTTACATTACTTATATGAAAATGACATTGATTAGGATTTGTCTTTCATCAATGATATTGATTTTTTTTCAAGAGTTGATTACTTCAAGGATATCTACATAAAGCCATATACAAGAATTGGACCATACTTGATTGGAATGATGTATGGATATCTTCTCCACCAAAATAATTGCAAAGTATACATAAACAAGGTGAGATTAATGCAATGTTCATTGTTAGATTTAAAAATGTAAACATAAAATAGTTATATGAGAAGATAACATAAAAATCAAATAAAATCCTTTTTCTAATATATTCTTATAGTAAAATCCTCTTCCAATACATTTCTTTACTAAAATCACCCTTCAAAATATTTTTATAATAAAATCCTTTTCAAATGCATTGATATAGTAAAATCCTATACCAATATGTTATTACAGTAAAATCACCATCTAGTGCTTACCTAAAATCTCATTCATATTTATTCCTCTTTCAATGTATTTTACACTCAAATCCCTTTATATTTCATTCCTCTAGTAAAATTCCTTTACAATAATCAACGCCAATCCTATAATCAAATCTCTTTATATTTCCAATGCATTCATATAGTAAAATCCATTTCTGTTGCATTCCAGTGCTTTTTCTATAATAAAATCCCTTTTCCATATCAGTTCATTATTTAAACAAAATCCTAAATAAGTTCTCTGTGTGACCCACTTCTGAAAACTTAACCATCTGATCAAATATCAGATTTTCTTTTGGAAAGTCTTTTTGTTTGGACAAAGAACTTTTCAACATTCCTCTGTATATAAGAAGCATTTTAAAACTTAGCTTGTTTTCAATGGACAGCAATAATTTCTATTGTTTATGGCATTTCATTTCAGTACATTGTTGCAGTTATTTGGCTGTTTGCATCTGTGTGTGCAGTTTCTGTTCTCTTTGGGCTTTATGACTATAACAGAGGTGATGCCATGTCACAGGAGTTGAGTTCACTTTACACAGCACTAGCACGTACTGTCTGGGCCCTCAGTGTTGGCTGGGTTATCTATGCTTGCTCTACTGGTTATGGAGGTGAGAATTATCATGTTTTTTTTAATTATATACAAGTCATTAAAAGCAACCAAAATAAAAACAAAACTCATATGCAATATATTTTTTAATATATTGTTGTGATATACTTATAATTCTTTGTATTCATTCAGTTAATTATTTAATACCTTCTACTTATCTGCATACGAACTGTTGCGTGATTTCGCGTTGGTTCATGTCGCGTGATCTTGTGTTTATAAATAATGGTGGGACGCCTCTATCTGGCATCCGTTTGTTCATACCTTCTATGTAACTGGTAACAATGTATGCTTTTTATGTTGAATAAAACCTTAATATTCAACTTTCTGAAAAGGTCTCTTTTCATCACAATTTATTCAACATAAAAAGCAAAAAAAGAAAAAAAAAAGAGGAAAATAATGGATACTATTCTGAGACCCGGTCGATTTGAGGGATCGTCGGAGACAACCGCTGATGAATGGAATCACTGGTATTGTACTCTTGTCAATTGCATCGACTCTCTGACAGTAGCTCACCCTGACAACCCTCCTAACAAGCTCAGCATATTAATTAATTATATATCACCTAGAGTCTATTCCTTGATATCAAACTGCACGACATTCGAGAACGCCATTAGTATTCTTCAATCTACTTATGTCAAACCAGTTAATTCTGTATTTGCTTGTCATCTGCTCGCCACTGTAAAAAAGAGCAGCCAGGTGAATCTATTGATCAGTTTCTTCTAACTTAAAAAAATCTTTCCAAGGATTGCAAATTTGAAGACGTCACTGCTTCTCAGCATGCCGAACAAGCAATAAGGAATGCTTTTATCACAGGCCTCGCTTCCCCAGTGATATGGCAGAGACTACTAGAAAGCTGTGAAATTAATTTGGCAACCGCGAGAAGTCTCGAAATGACCCAACACAATGCCGCAGCTTATGCCACTTCGTCAGTTGTAGCAAAAGCATCAATTTATCCAGAAGAATCAAGAAATAATTCTACAGATGAATTAACTAAAGAATGTGCTGCTGCTACCAGAACTAATCAAGCACTTCGTTACGCCAAATGTCAATTCTACGGGCGTGAGAATCATTTTCGATACAATTGCCCAGCAAGAAATGCTGACTGCCTTTCGTGTGGGAAAAGAGGCCACTTCTCCAAAGTCTGCCGGTCTAAAAGAAGAGCAACTTCACCTAATATAAAAGCCAGCACAGCTTTTATTGCTCTCACAGCTTCATCCCAATGCACACCCCGCACACAATACTCCATAGTAGTTGCAACTATAAGCAACACTCGTCTGAAAGCTATGGTAGACAGCGGAAGCACTCATAATTTCATAAAGTTGAACGCCGTGAAATCACTTGGCCTTCCTATACTACCTTCCAGTGACACAGTAAGTATGGCTTCCTATCGCAATAATCTCACGAGCAAAACCCAAGGTCACTGTATTGCATCTATCGATGAAAATAGAATTAATGGACAAACATACCCTGATATGCATCTGTCTGTTCTTCCCCAACTTATGTAAGGCCTGACATTCTTGGACAAGAATTCATGCAACTCACACAAAAATGTGGAATTCCTTTTAAACGGAGATATACCTTTTCAACAAGTTTACAAATCTGTAACACCGCCAGATGAAAATAGAGCCACTTGCTCCTGCCTTGCCAATTTATCAGATGACTAAAAAGCCAATTGCAACAAAGAGCAGGAATTACTCTGCATCTGATCGCGAATTTATTCGGAACGAAGTACAGAAGCTCTTAAAATAAGGGATAATAAATTAACTCTAATTCCCCATGGCAAGCCCAAGTCTTGGTGACTCATAATGAAAGGCATAAGCGTCGTATGGTCATTGACTATTCTGCCACGTATCAATCGCTATACTTTCCTCGATGCATTCCTTCCAAAAATTTCAAACATTATACGCCATCTATTTCACATAAGATTTTCAACAAGGATTTGAAGTCTGCATATTGTGGGGGCCGTAGCTGTTGTTGTTGATAGAAGTCAGAAAAATTTCAAATATACAAATATTTATAACAAGTTACAATACATGCCATCTATCTCAATATAAGATTTTCACCTACACAAGTTAGATTTGAGATAGAGGCGAAGGGTCTGCATATCAAGCCAATGAGAGACCCTATCCTGAAGGAGGAGTAAACCCGACAATATCACCAATGGAGGAAAAGAATTTATACAGCCTTCGAAGCTGACGGAGGCCTGTACGAATTTTCTCGGTTACCCTTTGGATTAACAAACTCTGTAGCTGTATTTCAACGTATCATGCATAACATAATCTGAGAACATGAACTTAAAGGCATCTTCACCTATATTGATGACATTGTCATTGGGGGAAAGACAAATAAAGAATTGAATGAAAATATGAAGGCATTCAAAGAAGTTGCTGATCGTCTCAATTTGCAACTGAACCCTGATAAATGTGAGTATGGCATCACCAAACTTAAGTTTCTGGGGCACCTGTTGGAGAATGGAACAATCAGTTCTGACCCAGACAGACTTACACCACTCAAAGAACTACCGACTCCGAACTGTGGTAAGTCACTCAAACGAGCTCTGGGTCTCTTCTCATACTACTCACCATTGGTGGAGAATTTCACTGACCGCATTTCATCTTTGCTAAATATCTCCTCATTTCCTATTGCTGAAGAACTCAAGAGTCAATTTCAGGCAATAAAAGATGAAATTTGCAAGGCTTCGGTTGCGACCATTGAGGATAAAGTTCCATTCACAATAGAAATGGATGCATCTGCGACGGCATTGGCGGCCTGCCTCTCTCAGAATGGACGCCTAGTAGCATATTTTTCTAGAACTCTTACGCAATCTGAGCGTTGACACTCAGCAGTGGAGCGTGAATCGGCAGCCATTGTAGAATCTGTTCGTAAATCTT
This sequence comes from Acanthosepion pharaonis, assembly GCA_903632075.3. NCBI lineage: Eukaryota > Metazoa > Mollusca > Cephalopoda > Sepiida > Sepiidae > Acanthosepion > Acanthosepion pharaonis. The sequence goes on along the minus strand of CAHIKZ030000748.1, from coordinate 819,924 downwards.
TTACTCGGCCGATATTTTACTATCGTTACAGACCAACAGGCCGCCTCATATATATCCAACACACGGACACCAAACCGTATTAAAAACGATAAGCTACTTCGATGGAGACTTGAACTTTCTAACTACTCTTATGATATTGTATACCGACCAGGTTCATTTAATAGCTCTGCAGATACTCTTTCCCGTTCATGCTCTGCTTCTTGTTCATTATCACTAAAACATCTTCACGCAGCACTCTGTCATCCAGGAGTGACGAGACTGTATCATTTTGTTAAACAAAAGAATCTGTCTTTCTCTATGGAAGATGTTAAACATATCTGTGCTGAATGCCAAATATGTGCTGAAATAAAACCAAGGTTTTTCAGACCTCCTCCTGGTCGCTTAATCCATTCTCGATCCCCTTTTGAACACCTTGCTATTGATTTCATGGGCCCAAAACCATCAACAAATAGTTTTAAATATCTACTCATGATCGTAGATGAATACTCGCGCTATCCTTTCGTCTATCCATGCCAAGACATCTCAACAGGAACTGTAATAAAATATCTCCAAAATCTCATTACCTTCTTTGGCTGCCCAGATTCAATCCATAGTGACCAAGGGAGCCAGTTCGTATAATCTGAACTGAAAGAGTTTCTCTGTCAACATGGCGTTGTAATTACCCACTCAACACCATACCATCCAATCGGCAACGGACAATGTGAGAGGGCAAACGGAACAATATGGAAAACGATCAAACTTGCACTCAAGACGAGGCAACTGAATGAACATCATTGGCAAGCTGTACTCGACATTGCTCTGCACTCAATTCGATCTCTCCTTTGCACAGCAACTAACACAACACTACATGAAAGATTGTTCAATTTTCTGAGAAGGTCGGGTACCGGATACACCCTACCTGAATGGTTGCAAGGAGGTCCGGCACTGCTAAGAAAGTTTGTCCGTCAACACAAGCCTGACCCACTAGTGGAACCGGTGGAAATAATATCAGCAACTCCCAATTTTGCGAGAATTCGTTTCCCTGACGGCCGTCAGTCAACAGTCTCAACAGAAGACCTTGCCCCCACTCCTGTTACTGACCCATCGCTTGTACATTCGGATTCTCCTGTTTTCACTGATCACTGTGAGTCATCGAGTTCTACTCCATCAAATAACAATGAACCGGAAATATCTACTGACCAACAAGAAACCCCAACAAATGGGGAATCCTCCACTTCAGTTGGCGAAACGAAGTCTTGGGATATAGAACAGCAGCAGCGGTCGCACTTAGAGAAGGATGCTCTGGGATTTCTTCCCGAATCATCAAGACGAGGACGAAAGATCATCCGTAACCCGAAGTATCAATAAAATGTAGCGGAGAGTGTTGTGATATACTTATAATTCTTTGTATTCATTCAGTTAATTATTTAATACCTTCTACTTATCTGCATACGAACTGTTGTGTGATTTCGCGTTGGTTCACGTCACGTGATCTTGTGTTTATAAATAACGGTGGGACGCCTCTATATTTCTCTCTGCGTTCGTTCGTTCATATCTTCTATGTAACTGGTAACAGTGTATGCTTTTTATGTTGAATAAAACCTTAATATTCAACTTTCTGAAAAGGTCTCTTTTCATCACATAAGACCTTTTTTCAGTTAGGGATTGCAGTTTACACTTTTTACAATGTTGCTTAATAATTAAAATATGTGATGAAATTAAATTTTTACTTTTGAACAAACTTAGCTTGTTAAATATGTGTACTGAAAGTTTTTGAGAAGAGACAAAGATTTAAACTTTGCAAAATCCTTAAATGATTAAAAGCAAGAAATCTTTATAAGAATATATTTTAAAAAGCTGGATATACAGTAATGTGCAAAACTCTTTGGCCATTTTAAACCATTGTAAATTTCTAATAATTGCCATCTTATAAGTGGATGTCTTTTATTGAAAGTCATATTGGTGTCATTTTTACACCTAATTATCATATTGTTTTAGCAGGGGTTCTGAAGTGACACATGAGATGCGAGATGAGCCCTAAAAATGACTGTGCTAAAGATTTTGCCCACCGCATATGAACCAAGTCAGATGCTGTAATAGAAATTTATATAGTGTTGATTTCAAAAATTTAATGCACATTGGTAATACTTTGTGTGGCCTCCTGTAGCTTGAATAATTGCTTCAGTGTGCCTGGGATGGGATGAATACAAATCTTTTATCGTCTTCACAGATACTAGATACCATTTCATGTGATTGGGATCCAACAACTCAAGATTGTGTGGATTCTTTTAATGAATTCTACTCATTTGTTCTGTTAACATTTTATTCATGATTTAAGTCAGATCTCTAATCTGGACAATCTTTCATTCCTGTGATATTCATCAATCAGTCTCTTTTGTGTTGCATGATACCATAAAGCTGAAAAATTTCATCTTCTGGTACCAAATTTTTCTTCAGCAACAGGATGTATTTGAAATTATTGAAGTTATCATCAATTTTAACCAATTTTCTAGAACCATCTCTTTTTATGAAGCCCTGAAGTATCAGACTATTACACACAAACTTCAGTTTTCATTGTACAATGTGGATCATTTCACTTGCATGTTGTCCTGACAAATTCACACTTATTAGCATGTAGCTCCATCTTTGTTTCATTGCTAAATGTGATTTTATCCCAAGAATCTGCATCCCACAGTTCAAACCAATTTGACCAACAATGTGCTTTTTGTTTAGAGCTGGTTTTTTCATTGAAATGATCCTCTTCATTTCATGTTCTTGAAATATATTCTTAGCATTATCTACTGATATAAAACTGAACAAGTTACACTCAGCCATTACTTGACTATCAGTCTTTTTCACTGAGCTTTTTCCTATCCTGATCAGTTTCCATATTATCCTAAGCTGCAGCTTTTAAAGGCAACCATAGTCTGGTCGATTCAAAACATTTCCAGTGCTTTGAGACTTAGAAAGGATTTTTGAAATACTGATTTGTGACATCCAAAGTTATTTAGTGATTGCTCCCCGTTTCATATTCTTGGCCATCTTTAATATTTTCATCTTTTTTTTTTCGAGTAATGAAAGAATAGAAGAATTTGATGACACAGTTTACCCTATATGTAGAAAAAAAAAATCAGTCTTGTTCAGAAAAAAATAATTGCTTTTTAGCAGTGGAACAGAAAAAAAGAAATGGTCGGGTAGCTGAAAATTTTGCACAGCTTTTTTGGACATTGTCTTGTTTCATACTCCTTCAGAACCCCTGCTACAAAATATGATAATTAGGTGTGAAAATGACACCAATATGGCCAAGGTTTCATCTGTAGGCAGCACAATAAAAAACATCCACTTATAAGATGGTAATTATTAGAAATTTACAACAGTTTAAAATGTATGAAACCATTGCATGATACAATACTAAATGCTTTTAAAAAGAATGTAAAATTTTAAGTTTTTACTGCAATGATTTGATATTGTTAATCAACAGAAAAAGTTTTTAATGTTTTAAAATTTGCTTAAGTGTTTTACACAAAGCATCAAATTACAAATAAACCAGTAAAGTTTTTATTTTAATTTTACTTTCTATGGTTCACAGAAATTTAGTAGATGTTCCTAAAAAGATAATTTCCATTTCAAAGGGCCTATAATTTCCAAACCACTTAGAATAAAAGCAAATTTGTTTATTTGGATGCAAAACTGCAGTGATACCAAATTTCATCAGATTTATGAAATGCCAAATTTGGCAAAACCATGCTTGCAGCCTGACGGTTCATTCTGTTAAAGAACATTTTTAACTTCAGGCAGAAAGAAGCACAAACACAATGCAATATTTTTGTCATATCATCTTTAGATATATAAGAATACTTGGTAAAAATATAAAAACTTTTTAACTGTCTACATGATGAAATGTGGACAGGAAAATAGGCAATTTTGAGGACATTACAAAACAAAAAATCAAGCCCATTTCAAACAACTAATCTGGTATTCCTGTAAGAGTAATAAATAGTTACTGTATACATATACATATATAATATGTTATAAATAAGTACTTTATTTAACACACTATTTTAATAGGACACTCAAACAGGACATTTTTCACTTTTTAACCATTTTCAGGGCATCAGAAGATAAAAAGTATAGAAAATATACCTGATCTGATTACAAATCATCATCACAAACTTTTAAAGATATTCATGCTATTTGAAAGGAGTGATGAATATCAGAATTTGGACAAAAGACTCATTTAGCAATATGTGCATAAATTAAATAAAATTTCAAAGATCTTTAAATTCAAACCTATCAAATATACAAAGCTAATATTTGGAATTTTTACCAAAACATGGGAATTTTTCAGAATCTGAGAGAATATTGAAATTATCCTAAAATCCTGAACTGCTTCATTCCCTTATTTTCATAGCTATTAAGCATTTCCCAAATCACACTCAATGATGGGCTTACAAGAAAAGCAAGCAAAATTTCAAAGATATTCTATTTTAAAACTATTTGAGATATACATCTAATATTTGGAATTTTCCTGAATTTTTTTGTAGAATCTGAGAGAGTGTCCTTTGATATTGAATTACTCAATATATTTTCATTAAAATGAACATTTAAATACAAAAAGGTATGTTGTTACTGCAATCATTCCTTGGAAACCTCAAATTAATTTGGAGATAACTATCTCTACTTTGGGAATCATTGCTAAAATTTCAACCTGTATCCTATTGTTTTCTCAATGCATGAGTAGTATGAGGAATTTGCACTATTTATATTCAGACTATTGTTCTCATCTTTGTTGTCTTTATCACAATGTTTTGGCCACCTAATAGGCCTAGCATAGAAATAAATACAATATTGGAGCCACTAATAAAGAAAAAAGACAGATGACATCTGGTCTCCAAAAACATGGGCAGCAGCAGCAGTAGCCACAGCAACAGCAGCAGCAGTTAGAACATAACAGCCAGAAGCAGCAGCAGTCAGAACATGACAGCCAGCAGCAGCAGTGGCACTGACAGCCTAAAGTTTAAAGTTTACTCCAGCAAATTCAGACAATGGCCTAGTGGATAAAAGCATTGATCTGTGAATTTGGTGAAATAGTGATTGTGAGTTCAATCCCTGGATCAGGTAGTATGTACTTGCACTCAGTGGAAATGGGTGAGCAATAACTGAACAATGCTAAATAAAATAAGAACTAAATGACATCCTTGAACAGTGATATGATATCAGTCTACCCTCATAGCTTAAATAAAGTGTTCAGTTTGGAATTCCTGGAGGGCACAACAGCTGAAACATTGTGAAAGAAACAACAAAAATGAGGACAATAATCCAAATATAAATAGTGCAAATAATGACTCCTCATCTCAGAAATTCAGACAAAAATTAATGACCATATAATTTATATGGGCACAGTGGTTAGAATGTTTGCTTTCTGACCATGAGACCTCAGTTTGAATCTCACCATAGATAATTTGTCGCAAAGGTAACTTCTTGATTTTAACAATTGGGGAGGCAATCCTAGTGAGCAGCACCTTTGAAAAGTTCCTGAAAAACCAGACTATAGGTTGACCCAAGCTTTGTAAGTTAAATTAGGTAGACAGAACTGTTCAAAAGCCATTAATGGTTGTACTAGCATGAAATCACCAAATCATCATGACCGAGGGTTTGAGTGTACTGGTGTTGTTCAAACTGCTGATCATAACAAATTATGCACTCTCTCCCAGAAACTGTAACTAAGGTCCACTCAGCATAGTTACAGTATAAATGTGCCTGAGCAGGTGTCTGGTACAGGGATTGGTTAACTGCTCTGATAGACAGGCATGCTTGGAAAATGAGAATAGCCAGCCATTATTATAATTTAGATGATTTCTGAACCAAATATTGATACCTTATTTGAAAGTTTCTCGGTCTTAATTCTCAGCAACCCCACTTCAGTTTTATTTCTTTTCTGATGTGCATGAATTGAGTTTATGTTATTCATTATTACAGGAATTTTTTCTTTTATTTTGTTTTTCCTAAACTAAAGTCTCTACATTTTTTTGCAGGTTTTGTGAATACAATATTATCTTGGAAAGCCTTTATCCCCCTAAGCCGTCTCACATACTGTGCCTATCTTGTACACCCAATCATTCTTCAGTCTTTTTATCTAAGTCAGAGATACACCATTTACATTACAGACTTTGAAATAGTAAGTAAACTTTTGATGTACATGTTAAGGCTTATTGTACTTTTTAAAATTACAGTAATAGTAGATGACTATTATTAATTTTATGGGGTAAAATTTGATTGGGATGTAATTTTGGGAGTTTGAAGCAATTTTCACTTTGTACAGAGTCTATAGAGTAAAAAAAAACTCTATACAAATATTCAAGTATTGATTAATATATTTTAGTGGTAGCATGTTTCTTAATTAATGTCTTCATTGAAATAAAAATTCCTAAAGTCATATTCAGCAAACAGTGAATTAATATTTATAAAATGGCATTCAAGCCAAGAAAAATTGGTATTCAACATTTTTTAAGATGAACTTATTGCATGCATTTTTAGACTATTACCTTTATCATAAATGAAACAATGCTTCAGTCATTTAGCCTTTAGCTTATCAAAAGTGTAAATTTCAGAGTCCAAAATAAATTCAGTATAACAGATATAAAACAATGATAGAGGATCTGTAAGGTAAAGGAAGCAGTAGATATGATTGAATGCAAACCAGATGTTACGATAAGCCAAGATGATTTAGGTATTCCTAAAAAAGGCAGGTTCTTGAAAATTTTCTGTTAGAAAGATTTTACCATAAGAAAGCATTGAAAGAAATTATTACTATAGGAAGTTATTGGAATATTATTTCATTATGAATTCACTAAAAGGGAAATGCAGTGGAAAAAAGATTTCATTATAAGAATTCACAGGAAGAGGATATTACTATAGGAATGTATTAGAAAGGAAATTTTACTAAAAATATGCATTTGAAAGTTATTTTACACAAGGAGTCTCTTGGAAGGATTTTAATATATGAAAGAAATACAAAGGGAATATTACTACAAGAATGAAAAATCTACTACAGGAATGCAATGGAATAAAGTTTTACAATAATAATGCATAAGTAAGAATTTTATGATTGGAATGAATTTGAAGATAATTTTCCTTTAGGAATGAATTGTAAATGGAAAATGCATTAGTAACAGCTTTTGCTAGAGGAGTGCACTGAAAAATTGACTTTTCTTGACTATTTTATTATGCACCTGTATTTAACTTTTACTTTGTAGGAATTTAATTTTTCATTTTTGACAATTTCTCATCATTAAATATCAAATATATAACCTTAATACACAATCCTGTGGTTCCATTCATCTATGATCTTTGAATTAAATAAAATAAAAATAGTCATTTTCAAAACCTGTTCATATAATATAAACCAGTGAATATTGCATGCATAAAGTATTGTACTAAAAACAACTAAGATGAAGATAATTGTTCAAAATGTATGAATTAATTAAAAGCCAGTCAGGATGAAAGCAAGAAAATTCTGGTGGAAGTGCAAATCAATTGTCAGAACTGGGTGTAGGGTGGAAGACAAATTGATCCAGCTAATAGATGGTTCTCTCGAAAGTTACCTTCAAGATAGCTGGCATTTCCATTCAGTAAAGTGAGCAATTGGAGGCTCTGGGGTTGTTCACAGCCTCAATCTACTCTTGAGCTCAGAATGGGTCAACTCTCCTGAACATGGAGGCGTCCATCGCTTCATATTCATAGAAACAAATGCAAGTGCCAGGTGGGCCACTTTTGGTAGGCAGAACTGGTACTGTGAGATGAACCAAACATCTGTACTAATGCAATGCCCATGAGGTTCAAAAAAGGGTGTCAGTCAATATAGACAACAGGATGATGGACATGGAAGTCAGAATCAGTTTAGGAATGTATAACCTGCTGAACTGACCATACCTAAAAATGGATGGTGCTGGAGTGATGTAGGCAATGAGCACTGTTCAGCAGCTGATGCAAACTTTTATTTGCATGATAAAATGCAACTAACAAAGTTCAAAAACTATGTGAAACTGACTTGATCCTTGTGTATCAAACTCATCATGAGAGCTAGGCACAGTCGAATGGGGGACATGTGCTAGATGGTTGGGCTGGTGGGACATAGCCGAGTGGGTGACATGAGATGATTGTGTCAGTCAACAAGCAAGTCAGTTTCTGGATGGTGGCCTGCTTGGTCATATGACACATGCTGCCCTTGTGTAGGAAAATACAACATTCAAAAACTAAATTAAACTGAATGTCCACAGTGTGCTCCATTTGAAATTACTGAAAAAAGCAAAAGTTATCAAACAAATCGTTGCAATGCTAAGAAGGGGAGAGAGTCAGTGGCCAATTGGATGGGTTACATGCACTGATCAACTGGTTGGCTGGGCAGGCCATGGCTGATCGGGCAAGCCATGGCCAGGCAGGCAGCACACACTGATCAGTAGCTGATGTGCACCAGTTCTTGCTTGATAAAATACAATACTAGCTTTCTTAATTTCAGAAAAAAAATAGGAACAAGTTGATATCAACCATTATTCACTTTTTATGTATCTTTTAATTTTAATTTCAGTTGCTTTTTATTATGTGATTAGTATTAGATGTCATAGCTTTTGGATTTGTTACATGAAGCAAATTTGTTACATGAAGTCAAATGTTTCATTAAATAAATCCAAAGGCTATGATTAATTTTTGCCTAGTATTTCTTTCATTTTAATTTTAGCATAACTCTTCAGAATCTCAATCTATGTCTGTTAGTAAATTATTTAAGAAGAAAAACAACAAAAATTATAAGAAAAGAAATATCTCAAAAAATCATGTTTAACAATGCTTAATCTAATAAAAATTCAAGATAATATTTGGTTTAGATGTTGCAGATTTTGAAATAACAACTGCTTCAAATTAATCTAAAACATATTTTATACAATAAATGATGTCTTTCTTTTTGTGGCTCTTTTTACAGATGTATTTGTTTTTTGGGAATGTGATGCTGTCTTTTGCTGTTGCCTTTGTGGTGTCAATGACATTTGAAGCACCAATGATTTTACTGGAATCATTAATACTTGGTAAAAACAAGAAGAGTAACACATAATTTCAGGATATATTTTTTGGAAGCTGAAGTTGGAAATTCAAATACGATCACAAACATTAATCACTTGGAAAGAGAAGAAAAGAGACTGATGAAGAATTAAGCATTAAAACATCTGCATTGATGTATGAAGTTTGAAGTTATCACAAAACTAATTTAGCCCATCATTTAGCGAGTATTTACTAATGAAATGATTCATGAGAAACAATGACTGACAAACACAGACAGAGTATATATATATATATATATATATATATATATATATATATAGTGTGTAGATGATATGAATAGATAGATAGATAGATAGATAGATAGATAGATAGAAGATACCTAAATGTATAGATACATCTAAATTTAGATAGATAAATAGATCTATAAATACATAAATACATATCTATAGATAGATAAATAGATCTATAAATACATACATACATATCTACAGATAGATATATCTATAAATGCAGATATCTACAGATATAGATATTTATAGATATAGATAGATATGTCTATACATATAGATAGATATATGTATAAATATCTCTATCTATAGAGATATCTATCTATCTATAGAGATAGATATATCTATAGAGATAGATAGATCTATACAGAGAGACAAATAGATATATCTATAGAGATAGATAAATAGGTATATCTATATAGATAGATAGATATAGCTATAGGTAAATATATCTATAAAGATGGATGGATATATATATATATATATATATATATATATATATATATATATATATATATATATAGTGATAGAGTGATAGATATATCTACAGTTAGATATATCTATACATATATCTATAGAGATAGATGGGTATATCTATATAGATAGATAGATATATCTATAGAGATATATATCTATGTAGATAGATAGTTTATCTCTATCTATATAGATACATAGATAGATATAGATATATAGATAGATAAATAAGTAGAGACAGACAAATATATCTAGAGATAGAAAGATATATCAAGATAGATAGATCTATCTAGATCTATCTTGATATATCTATAGATATAGATAGATAGATTGATAGATATATCTACAGAGTTAGATATATGTATAGTTAGATATATGAACACAGTACATGTTCCCATTAAATTCAACCACGAAAATTTAACAACATCGCTAATATTTTTAGACAACTGCATCTACATTGATAAAAACAGAAGACTACAAATGACACTACACACTAAAATCACTGACACCCACAACTATCTACACTTTAAGTTTTCCCTCCCAAAACACCTTAAGCAGAACCTTCCCTATTCACTATCACTTAGACTCAGATGGATATTTTCTAACAATGAAGAACTAAGTAAACACACTAAAAATCTTGAGCATCAATTCACAACATGTGGCTATAAACAACACCTAATCAGGGAACAACTAAATAAAGTAATTTGCACACCTAGAGAAAATACCAAATTTATAAAATTAAAAATAAATCCAGATGCATCCCTTTAGTAACTACTTTCAACACCACTCTTCATTCACTATGTTCACTGAGAAATACTAAATCTCAAACCAAACCTAAAAACTTTGTTTGAGGAGCCTGGCCTTCTAGCATATCATAGACCTAAGAACCTTAAGGAAATTATAGGTAATAATCAAATTTCAGATGATAAGGCAACCTGTAATAGACCAAGAATAAAAACAACAGGATTTTCCCAACCATGTAACAACAAAAGGAACTGTAATGTAACCACATTATACATACCAATTTGTTTACTAGCTCAGTCACTAAATCTACTTTCAAAATCTACCACAACTCTCAAGTGATAACATAAATTACCTATTAGAATGCACACTATGCCAGAAACAATATGTGGGAAAATTTGAATGGCCCTTTCATTACAGAATTAATAATTATCAGAATTAGATCAAGTCAGATCCTCACAAAAGATTATTACCTGTAGAACAAAATTTCTGCCTAGAAAAACATGATTTTAAAAGCCATGCAAAATTCACTATGATTGAAAAAATAGAAATAGATAGAAAAGATAACGTTAGAAAAATACTAGAGGAACATGAAGACAAATGGATTTTGTGCCTCAAAACACTTTGTCCAGACAGGCTTAACCACAAATTTAACAACATAGATAGAATTAATATATAACCCCATAAATCAAGCCCTACCCACATTTCTCATGCACACAAGACAGACATGCTTGCAGAGGTGTTGAGGTCTCATTCACACAATGACACAAATATATACACACATCACACACACTCCCAAAGAATTAAATGATAACTTACACTTAACACACATATCCCATTCCCACCAACCAATAAACCTGTAAAATGACCAAGGAGGTTATTCTGAAAGTCGAGAATCTCCCATCTTCTATCTTAAAAAACAATTTGAAAGCGGTTGCTTGACCAACACAAGGGCTGACCAAAATTAACAATAAAAAAACAAATGAAAATTACAGATGAAGTTCACTTTCTTCAGAGACAGTCATTCACTCCTGTAGTTCGCTGCTACTAACAAGCAGGGATATTTTTCTCCTGGTGATGGCCATGCTAGCTGAAAACTAAGTTGAGGAACCTAATTGAAATAATAAAACAAAAAAATATTAATATACATCCCAGTGTGTCTGAAAATTTTAATTTTTTAATATTTTTTATTGTTCAAAACATATAGAGTTAGATATATCTATATAGACAGATATATCTATAGAGATAGACAGATAGATTATTAAGATAGTTTGATAGATATATCTATATAGATATGGTTTGATAGATATATCTAGATAGATAGATAGATATCTATAGAAATAAATATCTTTATAGAGATAGATATATCTACTGAGATAGTTTGACAGATATAACTATAGAGATAGATAAATAGATAGATCTATAGGGATAGAACTAGATAGATAAATCTATAGAGATAGATATTTACATATATCTATAGAGATAGATATATCTAGAGATAGATATTATAGATAAATAGACATATCTAGATAGATAGATGGATAGAGATGGATAGATAGATATATCTATAGAAATAGAGACAGATATATCTAGATATAGATAGATATAGATATAGATAGATTGATAGATATATCTATAGAGTTTTTATATATATATATATATATATATATATATATATATATATAGAGAGAGAGAGAGAGAGAGAGAGAGAGTTAGATATATCTATAGAGATATCTAGGTATATATATAGAGATAGATATATCTAGAGGGATAGATCTGCTGGAAAGATATCTATCGAGATAGATTGATAGATATATAGAAATAGATTATATAGAGAGATATATCTGTAGAGATAGATAGATAGATAGACAGACATGGATAGATATAAATAGATAGATATATCTATAGAGATAGAGACAGATAGATATATCTACATAGATATATCTGTAGATATATCTATAGAGTTAGATATATCTATATAGATAGATAGATAGATATCTATAGAGATAGATAATAAATAGATATATCTATAGAGATAGATATTATAGATAAATCTGTAGCGATAAATACATATATCTAGATAGATAGATAGATAGAAATAGAAACAGATATATCTAGATAAAGATAGATATATGTATAAATATAGATAGATTGATAGATATATCTACATTGTTAGATATATCTACAGATATATCTATAGAGTTAGATATATAACTATAAATATAACTATAGAGATAGATATATCTAGATAGATAGCTAGATCTATGGGAATAGATTGATATATCTGTAGAGATAGATAGATATAAATAGATATATTTACAGAGTTAGATATAACTGTAGATATATCTATAGTTAGATATATCTATAGAGATAGCTAGGTATATCTATAGATATAGATATATCTAGATAGATAGGCAAATGGATAGATAGATCTATAGAGATAGATATGTTGGAAAGATATATCTAGATCGATAGATCTATAGAAATAGATCAATATATCTATAGTGATAAGTAGTTAGATATATATATAGAGGGGGAGGTAGATCTATGGAGATAGATAGATAGATAGATAGATAGATAGATAGATAGATAGATAGATAGATAGATAGATAACATATGCTTAAACAACAAAAATTCATTCAGTCACATTTTATTAACATCAACTGATAAAGTCTGTTTAATTTTTCATAACATTTTCCAGTTTGCATATATGCCATCATGTATGCAGATCGAATTTATGGATAAACTGTTCAAAGTGTTTTTGTTTCATAATTTTTGACCATCCATACAGTCATTATCAGGAATTTTAATGTTATCTTTATCTTAGAGAATATTATTTATTAACTTCAATCCAGGCATTTTTAAGAATACTAGGTTTCTATTTTAAATATATTTTTATCACTTTAAATGTTATTTTTAGTGCTTTAAATTTATATATATCATATAGGATAGTTTGTAACTATATGTAAAGAGTGTACATTCTAAATGTTTTAAAATATTACTTTAGTAAAATTTACTAAACACTAGCAGCATGGCCCGGCATTGCCTGTGCTTGATTCAAAAATCATATGACTCATACAGCAATCGCTATCACTTGACTTAAAATATTTTTGCCCTTCCTTGCCTTTAAAGGAGTGCCCTTTGCCATGCTGATGTTGCTACATGCCTTACTTCTTGCCTATCTCACACTGCAAATTTTTTCTAAACATTAAATCTGTTACGAAAAAAGAACTAAACAAAATGAACACAAAACAATCAGCTTTAAAAAAGGACTCGTTACTGGAAAAAACGAATGAAAAAAGAATGTTAACAACAAATACTTTTTCACACCCAACCCAGTTCTGTGGAATCAGAATCAATGTTGAGTTTAAGCAAGCGAATGAACCAATTGGAGTAAAGTGCCATGCAGATTTAAATTTTTCCCACTTGTGACGAATGCAGCTATCGATTTTTTTGCATGCTAGCATGCTAGTTAACATTTGTGTCAGTCAGCTGTTGGCTCTCCTGCTGGCCAATAGAATCTTCCTGCCTATTCATGGCAGCCAGCTATAGGCTCTCACTCTGGCCAGTACAAAATGGCCACAAACTACATGAAAACTGCTGTAGAAGCATGAAAAAATTGATTATTTCCACTATCGATGGGAGTTGGGAAATGCAAAGTTGGTCTTGGCCTTTCCACTAACTTGGAGCAAGTGCATGTAAATTTTGGTGCAAATCCGTCGAAAATTGCGGCCGTGCATTCGTTACACACCCTTTTATAGATAGAGATGATAGTACTTGAGGATGAAGATATTACATTTTTTTCAATACATTTTAAAATGCCCTCCCTACACTAAATATAATATCTTTTACTTCAAGGTGAAAGATATTATATTTAATGTAGGATGTTTCTAATGATCAGTTCAAGTATTTTGAGTCAATGTTTACTAATATTTGTCTTATGGTCATATTTTGTTTTTATGTGATAATATGTATATGAATCAGTTTTACTAGGTGGCAATTTAACCTAGAATAGAGTGTAGTGGTCATGTGACAAATGTAAGAATTTAATGTTGTTTTTGATTATTGGCATTGGAGAAGCAATCTCCCAAAGAGCATAAGAATTCATAAGCAACATTTTTACACAAGAGTAATTTTTGATGTCCTTTCTTATGATATTTTAAACATTTTGTAATATATGATATATCTTAGGTATTTGTTACAATCTTTAAGTGATTTGTACTATTGAATTACATTTTAGTGACTTTTTCAGCTTGTTTATAGTTAGGGTGTATTTGATTAAATTAGTGATGTTTTTATTTTTGTTTATATCAGGATGGTTGCTTATGTTATTGATTCTAAAATTCTTGAAACCTAATTTTATTTACTCATCAATATGGTTTAGGAAAATATTGTTAATAAGTGTTTGTTTTATGTTACCCAATTTTTAAAAAAATAATGGCTAAATTGTCACTTATCAAAACTAAGTAATTCATACTTATATCAACCATCACATCACAAACAATTAAAATATGACTATTAACACAAAATAAATATTAGTAGGCAATACTAAAATACTATTCAGTACTCATTGTAAAGAATAACTTAAAATAATCAAAACTGTCAATATAAAAAATAAACACACATTAAACAAAATATCTTTCCCCCACAAATGATAACATTTTAAAATGACATCCTACACAATACAACAAATACATATTTGAATTAGAAATCTAACATTCCTAAAATGCCAGGATTAAATACAAATAAAATTCTTTTGTCTATGGCACTGATAGCATTAATTATTCCTGATACAAATGGTCAAGAGTAATAAAAAAAAATCATTATAACACTTGGACAGGCTGGTAGATGTAAATAAATAAATATACTGTTTAATCATAAAATCAGAACATCTGCTCAAATATGAGTATCCATTCAAAAAATGATGTTTGAACAAATAAATTAAAAATATGTTGGATTAAATCCATATCCTAAAATACATACATACATACATATATATATATATATATATATATATATATATATATATATATATATATATATATATATATATAATTCAGGAAGAAAATAGTGAACATAGGAAAAATATTGGATTCAAAATAGAGATAAATACAGGCACAACAATAGTAAACTTCCTTGACGTCACTCTTAACCTGATCAACAACACATATGAACCATACAAAAAAGAAAATGACACCCCAACTTACGTACACACATCCTCCAACCATCCACCCTCTATCATCAAAAAAATACCAAAATCAATCAGCCGCAGACTATCTGAGAACTCATCTAACATACACATTTTCAATAGCAAAAAAGCACCATACAATGAAGCATTAAAAGCAAGTGGTTGCACACAACAACTACAATATATACCTCCACAGCCAAAACCCAAAAACAGAAAGAGAAACATTATCTGGTTTAATCCACCATATAACAAAACCGTTAAAATGAACATAGGCAAGATATTCCTAAACTTAATAGAAAAACACTTCACTGAAGCAAACAAATTATAAAAAATATTTAACAAAAATAACGTAAAAATCAGTAACAGCTGCACAAAAAACATAACAGAAATAATTAAAAGCCACAACAAAAAAATGACAACCTACAAAAATGAAACCAAGGATCCAATATGCAACTGCAGAAACAGAACAACATGCCCACTCCAGGGAAATTGCCAACTTATTTAACACAATATACAAGGCCAAGGTAAGTGCAAACAACAACATAATGCACTACATCGGTTGCACCGAAGGTCCATTCAAGATGAGGAATAACAATCACAACCTTTCATTCACCAACAGGAAATATTCGAACAGCACTACGCTTTCTACATACATATGGCAGCAAAAGACAAAAATATCACACCAACAATAAGTTGGGAAATATTGAAAAAAGCCCCTGCCTACAGCAACATTACAAAAAAATGCCTATTTGCCTACACGAAAAAGTAGCAATAATATCACACAAACCGCAAAAGAATTTACTAAACAAAAACTCAGAGATAATCTCCAAATGTAGGCATGAGAACAAGTACCTATTATCCGAATTCATACCAAACGGATAAAATAGATACACCACCAACAATCACAATTTAATTTCAAGATACCATCACAATAATTGCATCTATCGTTATTATCATTGCACCACCATTAGTAATCACTTTTACCACTTTACAATAACTATTAACTAATAATATTATCATTACCACTAACACCCAGCACCATCACTTACACATCACACCTACTATTAACATATAAATCCACTACAATCATTAATGTATATTACCCCCCAGCATATTTAATACCTTAAAACAATAAGATCAGATATAATTTCCATATGTAACCATGAGAATAAACACCCATTACCAGGATTCATAATAAATAAAAATAAACAAATAAATATAGAAAATAAAACACCAACAACCACTCTTTAGTTCAAGCTAGCACCACAATAATTACATTTATAGGTTTTTATTATTCTCTCACCAACATTACTAATCACTATTAACAATTTACAATAAATATTAACCACTTATATTATTATTGCCACCAACCCCCTTACACATTACTATCACACCACATCTACCATTACCATATAATCCTGCCATAATTATTAACGTAAACTACCCCCTCTCCCAGCATATTTAATACCACCATAAAAATAACCAATAAGGATTACAAACTGAAATTTCTACCAGTCACATATACACAGTCATAAAAAAACAAGGAAATAACCAGCTTTAATATAATAACAATAATATTTTTGTAAATTAAAAATTAAAAATTATAGCAATCTTCAACTACCATAATTTTACACAGAATACCTATTATCAGGATTTATACCAAAATAAATTAATACATATAACAAAATAAAATAAAACACCAACAACCACTTTTTAGTTCAAGCTACCATCACTATAACTACATTTATGGTTTTATCATTCTCCCATCACTGTTACTAATCATTTCTACCAATTTACATAATTTTTACCTATCATAATTTTACACAAACCCCACCACATGTATATACATATATGCGAAGAAATTTATTCACTGGAAAAATAAAAATATGACATGTATACATTCATGAGACATTCACAAGAAATCTTCGCTACACTCCCAATCTTTGAATTTCAACATACAAATGCATATGTATAGACACAACACCACCCGTATACATACATATGTCATATCCGAAACTGCCCACATATGTTTATATATGTATGAGTCCCGACGGATGACCAAGTAAGTATATGTGTCTGTATACATCGATGTTTGCATTAGTACGATGACAAAACAACGAAGTTTCCCCCACCACTTCCACAATAACACCAATACACGCAATCTACATTAACCCAAAATTTAAAAAAATTAATCAGTTTGTCTGACGATCGCTAAAGCGTGAAACCCAGGGTCACAAACTCACATCTATCCAACCAAATATATATATATATATATATATATATATATATATATATAAGTTTTAAGAAACAGCAGATATTTTTATATAAAGAGCTCAACATTAAAAGTATTCAAATAACATTAAAAATAGAGTGTTAATAATATTATATGAAAAAATTCAGTCAGTTATGTGCCATGCATGATGCATGCTTAGGCAATCATATATCGTTTGATACATGACTGACAAGGCAGATTTTTCCTGCAGGAGGTCACCATTTTTTTCTGCAGTAGGCTAGTTGCTATCCAAGGCTATAGAACCCAGGCTATCCTGTTATTTACCCATAGCTGGATGGAGAAGAAGAGGATTCATACCTTTCCCAAGGATATTAGCATGTAAATGAATGTAATGGAATCGATTGGAATTTGAACTCGGCTCTTGTAAATATCAATTTTATCCCATCAAATTTTCTTGGTAAAATTTCTAGTCTTCAAGAGTTGTTGTTTTAAATGGTATTTCCAATTTTTTTCAATACTTTCAATTTGTTCCACGTCTTTTTCAATCTTCTTTTTTACTCTGTTTTGTACATGTGTACATTCATGAATTTAACATTCTTTTACACATGCACGTTCATGAAATTTTGCTTTTGTTTACATCTTTCATTTTTTCAGCTGTAGATTTTTGAAAATATATATATATAGAGTCAAAACAAAATGATATACCTACTGTAGGTAAATGGGAAATTATAAAAAACGTACCCCATATAATATTACCAATAGAAACTGTAGACTGTCTAGAAGAAAAATTATCTATATTAACTTTTAATAATCAAATTAAATTATTAAATAAGAAGAATAAGATATATGTCGATGCCAACATATTAACAAAAATTTACTTTGTAACTTTAATAATAATATAACATAATCAATCTATTAAAATATTAATTAAAATTGTAACTAATATTATAATTTAATTAATAATAAAAATTAACAAATTTTACAATTTAATTAATAATATAACATAATATAACAACTTCTATATAAACCATGAAAAGAAATAAAATTTAATTTCAAAGAAAAAATTTAATTTCAAAGTAAAAATTTAATTTCAAAGTAAAAATTTAATTTCAAAGAAAAAATTTACAGCTGAAAAAATGAAAGACAAACAAAAGCAAAATTTTATGAATGTGTGCATATAAAAGAATGTTAAATTCATAGAAAATAGAGTAAAAAAGCAAATTGAAAAAGATGTGAACAAATCGAAAAAAAACTTGGAAATACTGTTTAAAACCACAACTCTTGAAAACTAGATATTTTACCAAGAAACCATCGATGTTGGGATAAAATTGATATTTAAAAGTTAAATGATCTTTTCATATAATATAATATTATATATATATATATATATAGGGCATATATATATATATATATATGCCTTTTCATTGCTCATTTTTTAGTGTTAGTAATATTAAGCTTCACACTTTTATTTCTGTGTGAAGGTTAATATTACTAACACTAAAAAATGAGCAATGAAAAGGCACTTTACATGGGGTCCCGCAAGCCTTCCCTGTGTAAACAGCGTGAATGTTTGTTGGGGGCTCACTGTTATTTGTCTCTAGCTCCTTGTGTTAATTTTTTTTTCCTCACGATTTCCTTTTTATTGCACATTTTCTAGTGTTTTTAATTTAAGTTAAATCTCCCATGGAAGCCTGACGAGTGGGAGCGAAACCGGTTGCTTCGTTTTTAGTATGTCTAGTAATATTAAGCTTCACACTTTTATTTCTGTGATTAAATTTTGTACCTACAAAAATATCTTTAAATATATATATATTGAGGGAATAAATGTTGTAATATAAAATATCGAGGGAGGGCACCTTGAGGTGGTGTAATGGTTAACAAGCTTGTCTAGCTAGAACAATTATGACTGAGCAGTGAGTTCGATCTTCACTGGGTGCCCCCTACTTTCGGTCTTGTGCCACATCTAAGCTACACTTGGAAAATCACTATGAAATATTGAGGGAATAAATGTTGCAATATATAAAATAGGAAATAAATGTAATGTATTACAGATGGAACAATCAGATTGAAATAACATCATGCCCTAACAGACATTCCCTCTGTTTAAAGAGGGAAAGCTGTCTGGACCTGACATAGATTGTTTCTAATGCCTTCAAATGTAAGAAAGAATAAGCATGACTAAGGCTGGTAAAAGAGTCAATGCTAAAATTGGTGGCACAATTTGGATTATTTATAAAATGCTCAGCAATGGCAGAACCATATGTGTTGTTGACCACATCAACTTGGAATGTACCATTCCTAATTTTCCTAGTTACGTGCTAATGTATTCTTGTGTCTAGATGTAAGGTAGTTTTACCTATGTAGTTGGTTCTGCAACTACATCTAAATTGATAAATGACATTATTAATGTGGGTGGTGGTAGGGGGGATAGAATATCCTTCCAGGTAGACACCCATGAAAACCTGGTAGGAAAGACAACATGTACATTTGCCGAAAAATAACAATTTCCAACTATAGAGCTAATCTGTTTGGCAAATTTTCCACTTATTGTACCCTACCAAGGCAAATGTAAATAAATAGGGCACTTAGTAGCCATACTCGGTTTAAGTTTAGAAAAATTAGAGATTTTCTTATTCATAACCTACTTAATTACCTCCAATTAGCTTAAGTTTTGGCAATTGTTTTTAACTCATCATCTAATTTAGATTTTGGTTACTGATTAAGTCTTCTTTACATTTGTTGGAACAGAATGTATCTCACCAAATGTATTGCCCAGTAAAGATTGATTTGCAGTAAATTAATGTGATGTAACTGGATGGAGTTCTAGTTACCAAAACATCCAAAAAGGATAAAGTGGAATCACTCTCAATTTCCATTGTATAATTTAATGCCAGATGCATATCATTAAGTGAGGAAAAAAATCTTTAGCCTCCATTACATCCTCAAAGAGGTAAAATGTGTCATTAGCATAATGATGATACATCAACTATTTGGCAGTTCCAGAAAATAGATGATTTTCATACAAACTGACAAAAATGTTTGCCAAAGTTGGTCCCAGGACTGAACCCATAGAGACTCCATTGATTTGCCTATACATTTTGTCATTGAAACCAAATTCCACAGACATAACAGCAAATCTTATTAACTCAACAAATGCATTTTCCAGAATGGCAGGTGGAGATATCTAATATAGAAAATCAGTACTGATATCAATTGTTTCTGAAATAGGTACAAATTAGAACTTTGAATATCTTTTGCAAAAGAGAATAAATCTTTTATGCAATATTTATTGTAGTGTTCTAATATGGGTTACAATAGTGTGGCAATCCATTTAGCAACCTTGCAACCACCTTAGACAGAATTGGTGTTATGGAGTTTAGGTAAACCACACAGATGTGAATGAATAGAGCCTGAAGGCCTAATCTCACTAGCTATGTCAGAAGGGAGAACACCACTTTTTATCCATTTGACTAATTTTCTCTGGAATCTATTTTCCAATGCCACAGTTGAATCATAATCAGCCACTGGGCCTAATTTGATAAATTTTGATATATCATTCAAGATTGTCATCATTTTATCAATGTAATCACAATGATTGAGTGCAACGACTCCTGAACCTTTGTCATGTCTGGTGATTACTAATTATTCATTCTGACATAGCGATTTAATAAGAGAGTAGTGTTCTCTGTGCCATTTGAATTCAAAGTATGAAATAGGTGTTCTGGCATAGCAATGGGCAAGATCATTAAATCTAACCTTGAGGTCCCTAACTCTGGTGTCAGAAACAGGTTTGAGTCTCCCTATTTGGGTTCAAGAATCTCAAATTCAGAAAAAATTTCCTTGTGTCTGACAACAACTGGTGAAACAGAGAAATCTAATCCATGACCCAGTATTGCATTTTCAGTAGGAGACAACTGGCGAGATGACAAATTAAAAATGCTACCAACAACATCACAATTAGCAGAGCAACCAAATTTCTTATATATTAAACATTGCAACTTGTTGTGAAACTGAATCGACAGTCTACCTGAAAGGACGTTCTAACCCCCACCACCACCACCATATAAACAATGTCATTTATCAATTTAGATTGCAGAGCTGACTACATAAGTAAAACTACCCTATGGCTAGACACAAGAATACATCAGCATGTATCTAGGAAAATTAAGAATGGTACATTCCAAGTTGATGTGGTCAACAACACATATGGTTCTGCCATTGCTGAGCATTTTATAAATAATCCAAATTGTGCCACCAATTTTAGAATTGACTCTTTTACCATCCTTAATCATGATTATTCTTTCTTACATTTGAAGGCATTAGAAACAATCTATGTCAGGTCCAGACAGCCTTCTCTCTGTAAACAGAGAGGATGTCTATTAGGGCATGATGTTATTTCAATCTGATTGTTCCTCCTGTAATGCATTACATGTATTTCATATTCTATATTGCAACATTTATTCCTTTGATTCCAGCTCTGTTGACTGAGGGTGAAACCCGTCAGATATTTTTTTTTAATTATGAACGGTAAAGTTGGTCTTGCCTTTTTTATTTCCATAATAAAGTTCTGTACACCTAAGAAAATTATTTACAACCATCTGTACACCTAAGAAAATTATTTACAACCATCGCCAGTCCTTCACAAATGAATCCAAAAGACACCAAACAGCACTATCCAAACACTATTGGCATTTATTGGAAAGTGAAATGAAGAATCATCTCTAGGGCTTGAACTTCAAGAAATTTCAGAGACCAATGTGACCTGTGTATTAAAGAGAAGATCCTAATGATAAAGCATAAAGATCCTGATAAATTACTAAACCAACATAATGAGATGATCTTTAAATGCAGACATAGAAGTCACCTCAATTTAACTCACTACTTATAAAAAAACAAAAACAAAAAAAAATCACTATCAGTTAAAATATATTATATACAAGCAGTTGTATAGGGGTACTTTGATATACATCTTTTTTGGCCATGATTTAATGTTGGTATATTTAATGGTGGTATATGTATGTGTAGATATTTATGTATGATGGTAAATATTGGTTTATTTTTAAATATGAGGATGATTGTATGCACACATGTGTATGGGTACATAATTGTATGTAATATAAATATGTATATGGGCTTGCATATGGATATGTGAATTTATTTGTGTATGTATATGCATAGGTATATATATATATATGTGTGTGTAAATGTGTATATGTATATGTGTTCGGAAAGTTAGATAGGTATGTGTGTATATATATCGATTCATGTATATGGGGTTGCATATATGTTTGTATATGGATATGTATATATGTGTTTATGAATTTATATATGTCATATGTAAGGATAGACTTGTATGAATATGTCTGTATACATGGATGTTTGTTTATGCATATAGAGTTATAATGGAAGGAAAAAAGTTTAATTACCTGTTGTAATAAAAAGAAATATAAAGATAAATTTTAAACTCTCTCTTCCCTCTCTAAACTTGACCATGTCTTTCATACCATTCCTCATCACCCTCTAATTCAACTTATATAAGCTTAATACTGCCCGTCAAAAGTGTAAATTTTAAATTCATTTTTTGTTTCACCTTTGAAAGTGAAGTCTGAAGATTCAGCGAAAAATAAAATTCTCTGGTGAAATAAATTATTACAATGGAGCCATAAAGTGGTTTGTTTTTCATTTAAATTAAATTATTTGCATTGACTTAACACTGAGCTCTCAGGATTTCATCCTCCTTTGGATTATCTATACGGATTACCAAAATTTTCATTACTTATGAAGAAATACAGTTTTTAGGTATGCTATTACGGGATAAAGTGCTCAATATCAGTGATAGAGCATATGTAAATATAAAAGTGAACACTGAATTCAACACTCAAAGGTGACAGACTGTTTCATGCTAAACACTGTTTAGCATGAAGCAGTCTGTTCTCTCTGAGTGTTGACATTGATGTTCACTTTTATGTGTGTGTGCGTGTGTGTGATTTTATATGAAAATTTTCTCTAATCATTCTTCTTTAAAAGTGCACCAAAATTATTATGATAAAATTCATGTGTATATAAGTTTTGGGTATTTATATCAACACATGCAGCTTTGTTTTCAAAAATCCATGTCAGTATCTCAAACAATTCAGTGATAATCTCAAACAACAAAAAGGGAGTCAACAAAACTTACAAGAAAACCTATTTCGAAAATAAAAAGAGCAGGGAGAAAACTGAACCCCTTAAAAGGACAAAAAGGAAATGACATTATTGTGAATATAAATTTCCTTTAGAATAAAAACATTTCTGAAATTCAATTTTTGGTGCTACTTAAACAGATTAGTCAACACATGAAAAAAAAAAAAAATAGAAAAAATGTTTTTGAGCAATCATTTTTGGAGATTAACATTCTTTAGACCTTACTCAAGCATCAACATTTGCCAGAATAAAAAAATATTGATTTTTTTTTTTATTGATTTAGAAGTGAGGCCCTGTTTATGATATCAAAACAATGTCAAATAGATCCCTGGCATTTACAGAGTTATCTGCACTTATTTTATTTACAACTTTTGTGCCTTGAAAATGTGCTCACATCATTGATATCTGAATATTTTATTATACTTTTGTTAATGTACTACATTAAAAATGTATGCCTCTATTTGTTTTCAAAAGACAAAAATCATTTTGTAAAAACTAAAAGTGAAAATCAATTTCACCAAAAGAATGATTGTTTAATATATTTTCTTAAAATAAAATGCATAAAATGTATATATCCAATTGTTCTTTTTTAAAAAAATCTTTTTGATAAAAAAGTCTGTTTTTCTACACTTATCAATGATATAAACACAATTTTAAACTTGACATTTGTAAATAAACAGTTATATTTCAATGTGTAAAAGTCAGTTACTCTGTATTGATATTATAATCAGGTCACCCTCTTCTAAAATCATGAAAAAACAATATTTTTTTTATTCTAATGAAGTTCTAAAGAATGCTAATCTCCAAAATTTATTTTTAAAAAATGTTTTCCTAATTTTTATTTTTTCTATTTGAGCAGAATTATTTTTTAAACCAGATAAAATCCTTAAAATTTCAATTAATTACAAAAAATAGTTTAATCACAACACAAACAATTCATCAGTTAAATTCTTATTAAATAATGATTAAAGATCTTATTGATACCTGATCAAACTTTAAAAAGTTTGAAATGGTCTGTGGTTGAACTTTTTCTCATAAAATAAATAAACTAATACGTTTCTGAAAACAAATACTTAAAAATGTTCAATAGTCAAAAAATCTTGGTGCAACCAAAATGGATGCATTTTCTCTGAAATGAAAGCAAAAAATTACTAGACTCTTTTTTTAGAAATCCATTTTTTTTCCAAAAATGAAAGCAAAAGATCATTACACTTTTTTAAAAACTGAAAAAATCAGGAATTATCCAATTTAAACAAAATTTTCCGTATTTGTTCATTAATGAATGAATTGTATATGAATAGGTCATTGTATCAAAAATCTTTGTGGAAATATGGATTTGGGGGTCAGTTTCACCTCCCCTTTTTGATATCTCCACAAATCTTAATTAAAATTTGGGGAGCAGTCATGGAATTCTTTTATAGTTATATAAAGAAAAATCCTTGAAGATGTTATTTTAGTACAAAATTTATGCAATATTTAGTGTGAACATTGTGAAAATTTATCCTCAATCTTATTAAAAAAAAAAATTTCTTATACTTTTGATTAAATAAGGTCAAATATAATCAATTTTTAAAGATAAATACCAATTTCTTGATTGTTTCACTTCTGGTGTTCTGTATTTCATTAAATTGTTTTAATTTGTTGGACACTTTTTAAGAGACAGGTGTGTAGCAGAGCCCCTGGAGGAGGGGACCTGTGCAATCCCCAAATGAGTCACAAAAGGCCCACTAACATTTTATAAAGAAAAGAAGCAAATCTGACAGGTCAACAACAGGACAACAAATGACAAACTAAAAATTAAATACAAAATTTATTTACATAATATGCAGAAGTATGTGTTTGGATTAAAGGAACATGAACAAACAATGAATCAAGTAAAGGAGGCAGAATTAAGTAAATTGAGAAATACTGACTGGCTAGAAGACCTAGATAATATAACTGTGACTAAATGTTAAAAGTAGAGTCCATGTAAATTAAGTTGACATGTAGTGCCCACAGTTTGAAAGATCAGTTCACATGTCCGGTGAAATTGTTCCATAGTATTTTAACCAAAGTGTATGGAATAGGTTATTTGAATCTGGGTGATATAGCTAAGAAGAAAGTTCAATTTAAATGTCCTTTCTGGATATTATGAACCTAATGTCTTCAGCAATCATTTTTTTACCAAAGCTCATATTGCTGAAGACATTAGGTTTATCGTTTATAATACCCAAAGATTCATACACAGATGTCCTCAAGAACAAATGGCACAGTGGATAAAGGTGTTGGTTAGATCCAGTGACCCAAAGTGTGTGAGTTCAATACCTGGTTAGGCAGTGGAGAACTTGGAGAGGGGAATTAACAGGAGATAACTGACATCAATTAAACATGGAACTAGAACAGTCTACTCCAGTTCAGTTCGACATTCCAACCACCTGAAGAAGGCTGGAGTGTACAACGACCGAAATGATGTAATAATTATGGTGACAAAGATGAGGACAGTCGTAATAATGTACCTCATCTCAGAAATATAGACAGATACTGTATTTATTTCAAACTGTATCAATTTATTAAAACTGGATTATTTATATATAGATTGACAGCATGGTAAATGGAACTGACAAGCTTGCATTGGAAAAGGCATTTTTCTATAGGTAGTGAACTGGACTCTCTAACCTTGGCAACTGGACTAGAAGAAGGAAAATTCTGAATTCAAAACTGTGGAGAGAAAACGTGTCCGCTATGATGAAAAAAGATGAAAAGAAAAAAAATCAATAAAAGTGTACACAGTAGTGTACGTTTCACTCTCATGCCAGAATAGACTTTGTACTCGGTGTCTTTCAAAAAAAAAAAAAAAAACAGGAGTGGGGGTTGACCTAAGTGCAGATTTGGCTGACATAAACACATGGTCTGGGTTGCAAACATGGGATTTAGAACCATATTACAGGGAGTTATGAAAACATCCACCGCAGAGAAGAGATAGGCAGTCAAGAATGAAAGGTTCTTGTTTTGGACGAGGTACCTGGAGCCACTCACACTGTGGCCAAAAATTGCTGAAATATTGGAATAAAAAAAATGTTAAATATGGAAAATTAAGTCTTGTTTTCATTTATACGACTCATGAATTCATTACAAAAGTAAATATGTTGCATAAGTGATAATAATTTTTATCAATTACAAAAACAAACAAAGGAAAATGAATTGAAGAAAATTCAGATTTGACCGTGCATTTCATTTCCACAACAAAATGATTGAGTCAGGATAATTTTTTTGAATTTCCAAGATGATAAATTATGTATATTAATTATTTATTTATTTTTATCATCATCATTACTACAACTACGACTTCAATATAGTCTGGTTGATAGTTCGACTGAGTGAACTCGGTCCTCTTGTGCAAAAGTTAATAACAATGAATTTTGTCGTTTATCAAACGTAAAATTTAATGTTTAGTGCACTGCCTCACTCTTTAAGATTGCCAGGAAAAAAAAAAAAAAAAAAAAAAAAACGATACAAAAAAATGAAAGTTTAAAAAATTTATTTTCTTTCTTCTTACGCTCCTGTTTGAATTAGGAATGGGAATTTTAAAAGCCTTTCTTTAAGAATCTTCTTAAAAAATCCATATTTGACTTTGTCAAAGGCAAAGGGTTACCTTAGGGTTTGTCTTTATAGTTAGAAATAGCTTGCAGTTTAAAAAAAAACAACCAAAGAAGTTATTTTATATTGTGATGATCTCTAAAACTTGAGATTATCGTCGTTTCCAAGGAGATTACGGTGTATTTGTTTCTTCTTCCTATATTTGTTCAAATAACAGAAAATGCTGAAAAATATATCCCATGAACTTTACTTAGCATAATTTAATTATGATAATGGTAACAGTTATGAGCGAACAACTTTTTAAACAATGATTTTTTTTTACAATACAGTTAAGTACTCTGTTAAAAGTTCCTATGTACAAAAAGTAAATTATTTTTAAATAAAAATGACATTTTTAAGGTGGAGATGCGATTATTAAATTTATTGAGCTATTAAATGGATGTGTAGCTGTTCTCGTAGTTGTTTTGATTGTGAAAGGCGCGTAAACAAAATAGAAAAAGAGGGACGGAAGCCAGCTGGTCTCTCTTTTGTTATATTTCATTTGGTGCAAAGAACTGACAATGCTCTTAACAAGAAAATAGGCGGCATTTGGAAGGTAAAAACAGCAGCCGGCTTCAAGGTGAGAGTGATCTCCCTTGCAGTTCTCCCGCCTACCGTGGGTCATGTGATGCTTATTCAGCCAATCAGTAAGTAAGTATCAGAGGAAAATGGCCGCGAACTATTTGAATGTTGTCAGGCTTTGAAGACGAACGATAAATCTTTTTGTCGGTCCTCTGTGTTTTTGAAAGCGCCGCAATTATTGACCCCCGAATCCCAACAATAGGGCCTGTCCCTTGATAGGAAAAAAAGGGGGATTTTATAGGATTGGTTTGTTTAAGTATTATCAATAACCCGCTCCTCTCGTAATTTCTTTTTGCTATCATAAAGGAAATTTAAATCATCGACACTTAAAAGAGGAAGAAAAAAAAATGAAGAACGGGGACGAAACAGATGTGCAGATTCCTTGTCTGTCCGGAATATTGGATCTTCAGCAAGTTTGTCAACGGGAGAATGTCAAATTCTCGTCAGAAACCAACCGATATTTGGTTTATTTAATGCTGAAGAAGGTCGGCCCTTTGATGGCATCGAAGCTTTTGGATAGACGTAAGTTGAAATAATCACTTTGAAAAAAAATCGTTTTATCTCCCGGATCTTTCATTAAAACGTGGGAAAAGTATTTTTAAATCATTAACCTGTTTGATTATTGACTGGACTGTTTAACCATTACTTGTTCCGATTGTTTAGTCAAGTATTTGTTATTAATTTTTAACTATTTTTTTTTTTTTTTTTTTTTTTTAAACGGATTCCGTGGTTTCCATTTCGTCTGTCAAAGAATTGGACCCCCATTTTATGATCGTCGTCCTTTCACCCCCTTAAATAAACCTGTTTTACGCTATGGGAATATTTATTATATTCTCTTTTTTTGAGTATTTTCTTTACTTCAATCTTAAAAAAAAAAAAAAAATACTTAAAGAGTGTTGTAATGACAATTTTTTGTATTTGCAAATAAAGCGCTTTTTTTTCTTATTTCAACTTTTTATCACTTGGCGCTATTTCTCATCGTGACTTTTTTATAAAAAAAAAAAACTAATTATTTTGATTACTCTTTTTAATTACTAAATGAATTTTATTTCCGATTTCAATTATTGAGCAGTTTAATTATTTTTTTTCTCCTGAAAATGAACCTCATAATTATCTGTATTTTATTTCAATATTTATTTTTAAAATTCTGCAAAAAAACATTAGATTTATGATGGTATTCGCTCGCCCTTAAAATCGGAATTTAATTTTTTAATTTTAGTTTAGAAAAAAATCTATTTTTCTTAATTCTATAAAATTTTAATGACATTTTTTAAATTATATATTTTTTAAAATCCCGGTTACATTATTAAAATTTGTGTTTTAATTCCTTTTAGTTTTTTTTGTTTGTGTATTATAAATAAATTGCATTGTTTTTTTTTTATTAAAAAATGTTAAGTTTTTCTTAAAATTTGCATTAAAAATAAATTCATATTGAGATTAAGTAGGTAAATGTCAGTTTTTAAATGGAAATTTAATAATTCCATTTAAATAATTTAAATTCCTTGTCTCTTCTATAATATTTTTTTTTTTTTTTTTAATCTGACATTTATGTCCTATATTTGACAGCATTTTTAAGTAACTATGTTCTGTTTCGATATCAGATAATGATTGGCGATATGGTAGCTTAGCGTCCCAAATTATCACGGCTGTTATGATGTGTAAGTGTAAATCATTTAAATTGCAACAAAATACGGATATAGTTGATTTTAGCGTTTCAAACTATATTTACACGACAAATATTAATTTACCTCCCTTACATCAGACGTAATTTCTTAAACGAGACTCATATTATGAAGGATCTGCAAGAAACGTCGGAATCAAAGACTTTTATTATTATTCCTAGAATGAGAAAGAATTCGTGTTGAGAGGAAATGTTCTCAAAAATCAAATATTTTTCTTGTTTCTGTAAGCATTTTAACATAAACTATAATTTTATTTGAAATAAATTTATTTTAAATGGCATCATTTTTTATTTCTGGTGCAGGTAGGTTCGAACCTTTTTTTTTTCTTTTTAAATTCTGTGACTTAAATTATATTGATCATAAATGAATTATTTGTTTTACTTACGTAAAACAAAATGTTAAGTGATATTGTATTTTGAATGCAGTTCGTTTTATTATCAAACATGTGACTATTCTTTAATAATATGAGTCTCGTTCAAGAAGCTTATGTTTAAGGGAGATAAATTGTTTGTAACGCTAAACCTGACAAATAGATATTACAACAGCGAGTTAACTGAGTGTTAAAGTCTCCAAAAGTAAATACTTTTACTTTAGTTACGTGTGTGTGTGTTTTTTTTGTTTTCTTTTTTAAACAAGAGTTACCGAAAAGTTCTGTGAGATTTTTTAATCTTTAGCCCTTTAAAAAATAATAAAAAAGATATTTCGTCAGATTTTTAAATAATGGGTCAGGTCTAGAATTTTCAGCACCATTTCGTAATTATTATTTTGGCCATGCAGAAAAAAATGTTTGATTCTTCTTGACCATTTCAGCACAAATACATTACAACATTTTCAAGGATAACTTTAGTGAATTACGGAAGGAATGCAAAAAAAAAAAAAAACAAACTTGATATTATCACAAATCACAATGGTAGCTCCCGTCACTGATATTTCAATATCTGGAACAGAGCTACTAAAATAAATTGCCTCCTTTTTCACTTTTAAATTAATGTTTTCATTTTGTTTTTTTAAGATATTTGGTATCGATAAAGTTAACTTCATGAATAACAACTTCGTGAGTATACATTTCACCTTCAATTGGATCGTACGCTGTTCATTCGCCAAGATTATAAAAACTTTTTTTTTTCCGCTCAATTATAATATTAGGGTATTTTTTTTTTTTAAATAGTGACCTCCTGACAATACAGTATTTCATTTTCCTTGAAATATGAAGGGAAAAAAATGTTTAACTGTCGAAAAGTATACCTAGTGAAAACTAAGTTTTAGAACTGACCAAGTGCCCCTCACAGCAACTGTGATAATATTAAGACGCAAAACTTGAGATATCACCAAATTATTTGAAAAATTGTTAGCTCATGCTGGTCTCATAACTTCGTAATATACGTACTGCATAAAAATGCTGTCAAGTGTGTTGTTTTATTATTTTTTTATGTGTATTTTCTAATGTTAAAATTAGAGAAAAAATCCGAAAAGAATTTTTCTTTATGGATTTGATTTTGTTTTTGTGCTTGTTTTTTTTATCGATCGTATTTTTTTTTAGTTTTCATCGAGTGTGTGTTTATTTTTGTTTTTTTTCTTCTCCCCCAGTAAAGTATATAACCTTTTTACAAGTAAAAAGTCAATTACAGACGCCTTCAAACGTTGACCTGTTAATTTTTAATAAGAATTTAACTGGTGAATTTTAAAATAAGACTTAATTTCTGAAATGTTTTACTTAAAGGAAAGTTATGCTCATAAAAATGCCCTTTTCTTTATTTTTAAAGGTTTCAATTTTTCCCTCTATTCTTTTTACTTTCGAAATATACTTTCTTGTAAGTTGTTTCTACTCAATTTTTACTGTTTGAGGGATCATCACTGAATTGTTTCGTCATGTGCCTTTTTATTCAAGTTAGCATGGTCATCACCAAGGTATCCAGTGTTTTATAGCAATAGTACCCTTTAAATTTCCTATGTCCATCATTAAATTTCTCTGAATTCTCAGAACATATCCTATATTCGATCTACATGTGTATAGCAAAGGTGAGCATACAGTACTGAACAGTAAGGGATAATAATTCCTGGTCTTAAATTGTAATGGAAAGCCCACTTATATGTTGATAGCCCCAAACTTGTATCTGTCAAAGTTAATTTTATTGTAAACAATTTTGGTATCCTTTGAAAGAAGATTGGACAAATGCTGAATTGAGAATTTGTCTCAACTATATTCACCTTTCTATTTAATTTTATGAAATCTCCAATAAAATTTCATTTGGAGACTAAAAATGTTTATATTTTTATAATAAGTCTTTAGCTAGAAACTTTTAGATGTGGAAAATAAAAATTGCAATAGAATTCATTGAAAATGATAATTTAACATTTTCAGGTGTGCAGGACTGCCAACATCCAGAGTTTGACATCAAAATGCTCTTCTCAGTCTATTATTATCAGATCTCATATTTGTACTCTTTAAACAAATGCTAATCATAAACTTCAATGTTAAGATTCTTATGTGGTAGCATTTTTAAAGACATTTAAATTTAGATCCAGTTAGGTGATAGTTGTGAAATTTGCAGTAGTGATGAAATTGTGTGTAATGATAAAAAAAAATGTATTGATATATAGTAAGGTACCTCCACTAGATTGCTAAAAAAAAAAAAAAGTATAGCATGATGAAAAAAACGCCAAACTTGACAAAAACAATTTTATCGTCTAAATGTTTGTTATTATTAAGACGAAAGATCAAAATATTTTTGGGGTACTTTTTCCATTTTTTAATCATTCCTAGCACGTCCAAAATTTCCGTTAAAAATCTTTCTCTTTTTTTTTTTTTTTTTTTTTTTTTTGTGGTCTTTTAAATATCAATTATCATTTTTTTTCAAAACTTATTTTGAGAAAATCAGAAATTGTGTTTATTTTAAATATTTTGAACCAAGCTTAACTTAGCTTTTGCGCCGAAAAGATGTAATTTGAAAACAAAACAAAGCAGGCCATAAACTTTCGCGTCACTTGACAGGTGATGAATGACATATTCCGTGAGGATAATTTGTTCTACGGAAGGAGAAAAGTGAAATAATTTACATTTAAGTGAACAAATTATTTACCTTGTTATTTTTGAGGAAAACTTTCAGTGCTTTAATTTTTATTTTTATTTTTGTACTTTCACCTTTATGTTTACGATGCTTTATGGCAAAATATATTCTAAAGAAATTGAAATAAGGCTGTTAAGAGTGACATTAAATTTCATGAGAAAGGTATCTAACTTATAGGTACCTTTCTTATGAAATTTTATCAGAAGTGTACATAAAATACTATAATTTTATGTACATTTATTACATTTTACAGTGTTATTTGCATTCATTTTATTATTAATTTCGATATTTCATTTATGGAAAAATGTCATAACTGAGATTAATATAAAAATAAGATCATATAAATTTCATAAGATGATACTGATACTTGTAGGTACACTTCTCAGTTGAAATTGAAAAATCAAATTAACTTCTCCACACGTGTTTCGCAAAAGTAAAGGCCTTAAAGCGGAGAACAATGCTTAACTCAAATAACACAACTTAATTGTATTCTGGTTGGTCTTCCGTACTTTATAATTACAGCCCGATTATAAACACAAAATTACGTTTCTTAATTACTGCTGATCTTCTGATTAGTCAAAATGATACAATTTACAACGCGCTAAAAAAAAAAAAAAAATCTATCTCATAAGGAGACTTAGGAAACCTGATGCGGCTTTTAACTAATTTTATAATGTTTTAACAATTTAAATGTAAAAATCTATTATAATGAAGAAATAACAAATAATTGTATTAAAAATTCATTTTTCATCGAAAAAATTTGTTGCTTTCAGAAAATATTGTCCATATCATAAAAACAACTAAAAGCAAATAAAAGCATTTGAAATTAAATATCTTTTTTGAGTTTTTGTATGTTACAATTCAGAGCTGATTTTCAGGTATGGGGGGGGGTCCAATTAAAAACAAAAAAACATGATTTGCATTCCTCAAAGCCTTGTGCTTTTAAAACTATTGTAATCACTAAACCAGATGCGATCGAATTTCTAGCGTTTTCATAAAATTAGTTAGGGTGGGGGTAATAAATATTTAAATAAAAAAAATTTCTGCCATGCCTTTAATAAAAAAAAAAAACAAAAAAAAAACATTTATAATAATTTCGATCATCTGTGAATAGTTCCTGAAAGTTTCATTAACATCCGACAATTATTTTTATTTTTGCAAGATTTCCCAAATTAATGTGTGTCATAGCAAAAAAAAAAACATGCTAAAAATTGTCTATTTACTAGTTCCACTGATACAAAGAGAAACAAGGTTTTTTTTAATCAAAATTTAGAATGTTCTACAAAGAAGGAAAAATTTTTTAAAAATAATTAAAATAAACTTTGATCTTTCCTCTTAATAATAACAAGCATTTAGACAATAAAATTTTGTTTTTGGCAAGGTTGGTGTCTTTTTCATCAAGCTATGCTCTTTTTTTTTTTTTTTTTTTTTTTTAGTGATTTGGTGGAGGTACCTAATATATAGTTGTGTGTGAGAACATTTTAAATGATGTGGCATTTTAATGAAATACTAACATGGTAAGAATTCTATATTTGGAATTTATGATTAATGCTTGTTCTGAGGAGTATAAATATAACCTCGATAGATTTATTGGACATCTGATCCTGAAGAGTGTTTTGATGTGAAACTTTGGCGTTGGTAACTTAGATGTATCTACTGAATTTTTTTTTGGTTGAATTTTTTATATATATATATATATATATATATATATATATATATATATATATATATATATATATATATATATATATATATAGTACAGTGTGTGTGTGTCTCTAAGCAACTCATTTGCTCCCACTAGCCTGATTTCCATGATTCATAGCTCATTCAAAAGCCATAGAAAAAAGTTAGACATGGGGAATGATTTTCGTTGAGTTCAAATTTCAGGGTTGCCAGACTATACAAGGTTAAAATATATATTAATATATTATACTAGCTGCTATCATTGCTTTCATGGTTCAAGGGGAGTAACTCTTATTTTCCTTTTGTATCCAAAATTACAGCTAGGTTAAAATTTTAAGCTATTGGGCAGCATTTAAGGTAGCTCCTGTGGAGGACTCTTGATTTGGCTATCATCACAGTAGCTAGGGAGGAGTAGATGCGATGGGCATCAATAAACTACAGAACTCAAAATTGATTGCTGCATTTAAGTATTGAATTAATGTCTAAGCTTACCTTTTCAATGATAATTCTTCTGCTGCCATTTAATTTAAAGGCGATTTTATGTACATAGATCCTTATTTTCCATACAAACAATTATTTTTATTTTATGGGTGACAAAACGGAACAATTTTTAAGATAAAATAATATAGTGTGAAGATGGAAAATTAGAATTAATTATACATTCAACACTTGAAGAGTTAGAGAAACATAATAGCTAATTAAGTAATTCCTATATTATGAAATCTGTATGAATAAATGCAAAATTGGAACTCAATTGTCCTACAAATTCTGAGATTAAAAAGCCCCAGCTCTACTTTATAAAAATTTGCATTTAGTCAACCAAACCCTCTCCATCAGCATGAGGTCAGGTTGTGACACATGGTCAGTTTTAATGTGGGGAGTGTTTGGACAGAGCCACCAGAGCACACTCTGCCCAAAGACAGACGCGACTGAGAGATGATAAACAAACATGTTACAAACTGCTTGAGAGAGCAATTTACATGTAGTATTTACTCTGTCTCCTCACTAAGACAAGATGTGATACAAGGTCAGTTTTTTTAGGTGGGGACCTGAGTGCCTACACCTGGGCAAGGAACAAAAATTCCCTGAGCCCCCACAACTGTTGGTTGCACTGGCTTCTGTGCAAGCACTGATCCTTCTCTCTCTGGTGCAATGAGAGGGCGTGGCCTTGGGCAGCTGGGCACCTCAGTTGCAACTCGGTCCTTCGACAGTCATCCCTGAGTGCACTCTGATAAAAGACACACAACTGAGAGATGATAAATACATGTGTTACAAATCACTTAAGAGAGCAGATTTACTTGACCCAAGTTCTATTTAGGAATATTGTCTTATATAGTGCAGAAAAGTGTTTGAAATTTGCTTTTTACTTGGCCATCAACAAGTTTGGCACCTATTTCTAAAACATTCCTTACCTATAACAAGCCAATTTATGAATGAAATGTTCATTTAAAATTTTTGTTTCAAAGACTTCAAATAGTGAATAACTTTGCGAAGCAATAGCGAGCGGGCAATTGTCTGCTAGTGTATGTATGTGTGTTTTATTTCCATTTAAATTAGTATGCTCATCTTAGTTGCTATACTTAACATTAGGTGTGTTTTGTACTTGATAATCTTCTTGGGATTTTAAGCCAAACTCTTTATTTTATCTAGGTGTTGGTAAGGTAGATTGTTCTCTTATTCTAAGCTTGGAAAACAGTATCTCCTGTCAGTTAATTTTCTCTAGTCTGTTCTTTGTTTGCCTTTCTTTTATTATGGGCTGAAACTGTGTATAGTAAGAGTATGTCTCTTAGACAAGTTGGCATAACTTTTTGTACTGTTCTTTATTGGCAACAAAGAAATGAAGTTCTGTTGGACCATGAAAATGTTGGAGGATCCTCTCGCCAATAATTTTTCTTTGTATATTAGCAAAAGATTTACTCATAAGTTGTACTATTGATGAAATGCTGCATTTAACTCGCGCTACTTGATTTTGATTAATAAAATTGATGGTCTGCTTAAGTGAAACATTATCAAATTGACTGCAATTCAGTTTGCTAATGGCTGCACTCATAAATTTAGCACTCGACCACTTGTCTTGGGAAAAATCACATTATCCTTAACAATAGTATTAATGGATATGAGAAGTATTAAAATGTTGAAGCTGTATTTCACTCGATCACAATAGAATAGGAACTTTGTATAGTTTTACTTCTAGAATATATTTTTAAATACCTATTTATGTATGTCTGGCTAACTTTGTTGCATACTCCACTAACATAAGGACCAGGTTTGATTCCAGTTGATTGGGAAAACTAGTATTGTTTATCTCGAAAGTTTAATTTATTTTTGAATTGTTACTTTCTTATTAATGAGAATTAAAAAAATTTTTTTTTTTTTTTTTTATGCATTTTGGTGTTATTGTTGGTGATGAGGTGGGGGGGGGGCAACCTATCGAAATAATCATTAGCGAGATGCATTAGCTCAAGCCTACGGTTGCTAGCAAACTTTTTATTCCCGAAACAAATCCTCATAACTTTAATATGAAAGTTACTTCCTGTTCTGTTGCCAACAGTGAATGGATCCTATTCCAACTCACCCATCTGACACTTTAAGTTTTCTTTTCCTTATCAATCGCTCAAGATTTTTCTCCTCTTACAATATGAAATATAAGCAGCCATGTTTAAGCTGCTCTATCCCTGCTTATCTTCTTTCTCCCTTTTTTCTTTTGTTAATGCTAAGAGAATTGCTTTGCTTCCTTTACTTTACGAATCTCTCAAATTCTAGATGAATCCTCTATTCTATGCCTGTTAACTGCACTACCCACTGCTTTTATTCATAGCATTGTTCAGCTTGAACCCTGTGCTTGGGCTGAAACTGTGTATAGTAAGAGTTGGGAGTACTTGTTAGTTTGACCTTTCATTATTCTTTTCGCTTAACCTTGGGCCAATAATTGTTTCTCCCAAGTATTGTGTATTTTGAGGAATACATCACCAGCTTGCTGATAAAAACTCTTTTGGCAAGAGAAAAAAATCTCCACAATTTAAAAAAAGAAAACATGCTACTTTAATTAAGAGAAAGTCATTTATTAAGAGTGCATTAATTGCCTGATCATCCACAGTAAATTTGTGTTGAGCTTCTTGCAATATTTCACTTTTCTTGGCAGATCTATTATTACAATGTAGGATACTTCAGTGATAAAAACAAAAAGAAACTAAATTGAATTTTCTAGGCTATATATCTAAAACATTTAACAAAAAAGAAAACCTGTAAAAGACAAAAATTTTGGTGTCCTTTCACCTTCATGCACATATAAACATGTAAACATCAATTTAGACCTGAAGGACAAAGTGCATCGCACAAAAAAAAAAAAAAAAATTTCTGCTTTGTCCTTAATTTTCCTAACATTTTTTTTTCTGATATCCACAATAATACAGGCACATTTATGAATACTACTGCTAACCTTATGACACAGATTAGTTAACAACTAATGATGTAGGAATAGATCAATGAAATTTTAAAAATATATCTTTCCGTCTATTTAGTTAGAAATGTTAAAATCCATAAACCAAACTCATTACATCCAATAATTTCTCAATTTCCTACTCCTGTATAATTATTTATTTAAAAGTAACAAACTGATCCAATCATACTTATCAAATAAAGATAGTATTGGTTCTACCAACAAATTCATTGACATATAAGAAACTGAACAGTAGCATCCTAACCTTGTTTACTAATGTCCCTGTTAAGGAAATCCTAGAAATAGTAATACAAAACTTATGTAATTATCTAAGCTCACACCTACTATTTTGTACCATGCAAGGAGCATTTTATAATTATTATGGCAACATTTGCACACAGGTTGACTGTAGCTATAGGTTTGCCTCGGGGTTCCACTTCATCTAATTTCAGCATGAACCATGTACAAAACAAGGTCTTTAATAATTTCAATAAACCCTCAATATATACCAAATATACTGACAACATTAATGGAAAACATAGATGAATTATAGGTGCATTTAAAAGTAACTTTATTCTATAATTCACTTATGAACTAAAATAAAGTTGTTTGGTTTGGCAACTTATGTTTTGGTATCTTACTTTTTTTTTCTTGATATCGTGGTTTTCGATTCTTTTTTTAATGTATTTCTGAGTAAGCCATTCATTTTCTTGTGTAGTGATTGCATTTTCAGTCGATATCTAATTTCGTTTGAGATTGATAACTTTGCAGCTTAGTTCATTCAACTTGTAATTTCTTGTGTATTTCTGGTCCAATCTTAAAAATATTCATATAGCTGGAAAGAAAATAATCTTTCTAAATATGTAATTTGTATGTGCTTTTATTCATTGAATCATTTTTACAGCAAGTTAAAATGGTATTTTGCTTTGAGCAGCTGAAAATGTGAAATATCTCTCCTCTCCCCACCCACCCCCGGGACTAAATTTTAAACGATACTAAACTTTGTTTTGCAAAATCAAAGTGACCAACCTTTATCAATATTCTTGAAATTGTACAGTCAATTAGAGGACACCTTAAACTGCAACCAGGAAGATGGTCATTTCTTTTGACCTGTGGAAGCGAATTACTTCAAAAATTATAAAGCAAGCAGCAAAAAAAAAAAAAAAAATTAACTGATAGTATGTGTGGTAAAAGAAGTTTCAAATTATTGAAACTACTGTCTTGTGTAAAACAAACTCCCCATATACCTTTTGACTTTCGAGTGTTGTTTTTTGAAACGTCTGTCATTGTGGAAGTCTGTTAACTGGTGCATAAGGGATATATATTTGTTTTCTTTTAAGCAAGGGTAATAAAAATTTATAGACATGCATTAAAAAAAAAAAAAAATGACCACTGGAATTGAAAACCCGAGAATCGGGGTGGGTAATAAAGTAGGGATTGGTCACCTAAAGTCAGTTTTTAAGCTTTAAGGTAATTTAGTCATAGAATTCATGCCTTACAGTTTATTAAACTTTCAAATAAATTGCCAACTATAAATAACTACCATATTTATTAACAAATTGGTAAAATACGAAAGAAATGATTGCATAAACTTTTGTGTCTTTGGACAACACATTTGAGAGAGAAAATGGTATAGCTCTCCAGAAATTAGTTTATGATGTGGCTTTTAAAAAGCCCCAAAAAATGAAACCCCTCATGTTTAAAATAATTATGGTAATTCTTTTCTGGTAGCCAGTCAACTGTTATTGGGTTCTGCAAATAAATTTTTTTTCTAAACCAGGAAAATAAACGAGTTTTTTTTTTTTTTTTTTCCCCTTCTAAATAAATTTGTTTTTATCTAGCAAATACACCTAAAATTAAATATCAAAAATAATTACAAGCTTTTAATTTTATTTTTAGAATGTGTATATTTGCAAGTATCACATGTTTTTTTTTTTTTCTTTTTTTTTTTTTTTTGATACACATTTTAAAACTTAAAAACTATTTTGATCATTTTAAGTGGATTCGCTAGATAAAACCATAAAGAAGAATTTTATAGGCAAAACACTCACCGAATACTAGTGGCTAAAAAATAAAAATTTTTACTTTGGGTTTAAAAAAAAATTACTTTCATGAAATTATAACTTTGTTTTAATATCTAATTTTAGGTGGATTCGCTAGATAGAAACTTAATTTTATTTGTAGACAACAATTTTACACTAGGTACTCGCATATCTGGAAATATACACATTTCTTGTTTGCCACAACTTTTTTGTGATTGACGTATTGGCTTACTAGAAAACAATTATTACCCTTACAAAAAATCTGACTTCATAAGATTTAACATTAAGATGAAAATGCAGCCATTTTTTAATTTTTACTTGTTATTTTAACTTAATTTTACCACAGTTTTTTTTTTTTTTTTTTTTTTTTTATACCTGAAACAAATAGATTTCAGACAACATGTTTCCTTATTTTTCCTTCTATTTCTTTTGTAAAGAAATAGATTTCACATTTATTTCCTAAAGCTAGTAAATTAAATGTTTTTAACATTTTTGTGCAATCTTTTTCCCTTACAATAGTATAAATGTTGATAAAATTTAATTTTATTAACATCTGAAAGTCTTTTTCAATAGTGTTTCTTTGGATATGGTCACTCAGTAGTGATAGCACTAAACTGAATGATTTTAGTTTTGTAAAAAACTTTGAAGTGATTTACATGGTGTGATGATGAAACCGGAAAAAGTCAGTTTTTCAGTTAAACTGCCCATCTCTAAACTAAACATTAAAAATAGAATCTCTTGGTTGTTCTAGTTATATTGGTGATTTTTATCACTTCAATTCAATAAGTAAAATCCACAAGTAAAAATTTGTTTCCTTAATTATAAAAACAAATGTCCACATAGTTTTAAAATAGGTTTATAAAAAATATGATTGACCATATGAAAATTATTTCCTCTTTGGGCACAGTTTTATAAAGAATTAAGCAACATAAAGCAAATACTTATCAACAATAATTTCCCAAACCATGTTGTTGATGAAGAAATAAGCTTGGCTTTAAAGAAATTTAGAAAGAATAACATTAGCAACCAACTTGATATAAACGAAAATAAAGACTCCATTAAATTATTTTGTAATTAGATGCATCCTAATTAGAAACAAGATGAATGGGCTATTTAAAATATCATCCTCTTGCATATAAGTTATAGATCCTAACAAATAGTTTAGATTTATCATTTATTATAAAAAAA
Organism: Acanthosepion pharaonis; assembly: GCA_903632075.3. Classification (NCBI taxonomy): domain Eukaryota; kingdom Metazoa; phylum Mollusca; class Cephalopoda; order Sepiida; family Sepiidae; genus Acanthosepion; species Acanthosepion pharaonis. The sequence continues at coordinate 778,486 of CAHIKZ030000748.1, read as the reverse complement.
AAAATGAAAATGTTTAATCTAACTCTTAGAGATAATTCAGCACTTAAAAATCTACCCATGTAAAAAGATTTATGAATTCTCCTGTTTTTTGGGCGATTGTATGTCCAACACTAACAATTAACATTAAATTACATTGGCTACACATGCACCACGCTCTTGTAGATTGACCTGTCATTTGTCAAAATTTACTGCAATTCATGCATATATAGATCAACATATCACAAATAACCAGAATGATATTAACATCAAATTTTAATAGATAACACGAAGATATTATATAGAAATACTTAAAATTCTGGAAGCTTTTGTAATACAAGGGAAACAGTCAATATTAAATAGCATATCTTTCTCCAGAGGAAATTTGTATATTGATGTGTATATAAAAATGAAAATTAAAAAAAAAAAATTCAGTTAGACCATTGTAAATGTCACCTTTTAAGTGACTTGAAATTTGTTACATCAAACTAGGGAAAACCAGAATTAACCAAATGCATTTTTTTAAATGCAATTTATGATAATGATTGTGTTGACAGTCAAAAGTATATGATTTTCTTTTATTTTTTTTATGAACTTTAGAAAAGCTTATCAATATTCTAACTCAAAACAACTTAGATGAATAAAGACAAAAAGAAAACTTATCTTAACTGATGCATCTCTATAAGCTTTCCTTTTGTCTTTATATATAATTTTATTTTAATAACACATTTAATTCCGAAAAACTTAAGCCAAATAATGGTTTTATTCATGGAATCAGTCTTTTATTGGCTATCTGAAACTAAAATACTCTATACTCTACCAAAAACACAAAGCAGGCATTCCTGTCTATCCTATTACATGCAATTTTGATTGAAAGAGAAAATAACTAAGGTGAAAATATATTGACAGTGTGCTAATTTTGGAATCCTTTATAGCAAATTAACATTCAGGGCAGACTGGTGCAAAAGCTGGGGTTTGATGTGATAAGTACTGACACTAAAAAAAATAGTCATCTTTTACTAATTTTTGAGCATTTAACTTTAAAGATCTGAAAAAAATCTACAGAAACATTAATTTCTACAGGTTTTTTTGCTTACAGGCTGACTTCAAAATTTTACTATTTCAAGAATAAATCCAAATAAAATTATAATTTTTTATATTAGATATATCGAATGGAAAATATATTCAAACCAAAATTCTAATTATGAATTAGCACAAGCAAAATGTTTTTGCTTCTTTTTTTTTCTGTATTTTGTAAGTGAAAATTGTGTATATAAAAAAAAATATAAAATGACAAGGCTATCAATGAATAAAATCTTGCACCATTTGATAGGTCATATTTAATAAAAACAAAGAATACAGAAGTGTATATATCATCCTAATACTTCTGGGCAGAAATTATAAAACAATGTTTTAAATTTTTGTTTTTTGTTGAAAATCACACTAAAACTACTATGCTGTATAATTACATAATTACCTAAATTGTTTGATATAAATTGTTGTATAATTACATAATTACCTAAATTGTTTGATATAAATTGTTGTATAATTACATAATTACCTAAATTGTTTGATATAATTTCCCTTTGAAGTAAATGAATTTTTTATTTGATGGGACATTGATTTAGTAATGTTTGTTCCTTGCTTTTTGTCCATATACAATTTCAGTTTCAGTAGTTAATCTAACTGCTCTTTCCACATCTTGCAAATATACAGGTAAATTTAACAACTCCATTTTTCCATTCATTAGAACCTCTTGCAGTTCATTAATTGAAAACCCTTTTGCAAACACAGGTTCACAACCTCCATTTTATGGGAGGCTAATCACATTTGATCAGTGTGTTACTTCAGACTTTTCTCTGGTGGCTCATTACTTCTGAATCAAAAATAAATATTTTTGTGTTGTAAATTTTTAATGCAACATCCTGTGTTTCTGTTGACTGATTTATTTTCTTGATCATGTTGAAGAGACGGTTGTTGGTTATGGAATTTATTATCCTTTTTAATTTCCGACCAACTGTGTATATTTCAATTATAAATTTTATAAGGCTGTACAATTTATCAGTTCTGGTGGATAGGCACTTCTGATCCATAAACATATTAGCCAAATAGCTAAAGTTAGCCATCTTGCTTGATTTTAGAGTCCTAATTTTCTAGGCAGCTAATTTCTGGTTCACTTATCTCTCAAATTTCCTGCTGTATATGCTAAAAGTAGTCTCTGGTCACCACTTAAATCTTCCATTACCCTGCAGTAAGATATAAGTTATCCAGAGAGCCACTGTTAGTGTTAAATTCTACCTGGGTAAAATTCTGATAATCATTTCTATAAAATTTCTGTAGGGGACCAGTAGTAGGGCTTCTTGTAGTTCCATCATTGTACTTAAAAACACTTCTAAATGGAAGTTCATTTTGATGAAGTGAACAGACAATAGTGTCTTTTAAGTTTTTTTTTCTCCAGAGATGTAACAAACCATGCCTCACAATCAGTTTGTATTGGTATTTTCCACAAGAACTGCCTTAATGCAATTTATGCTGTTGAATTCTAACAGCTGCAACATCCTCTGCTACAACAACAGTTGCACCTATATTAGGGATAACTCTGTGGTTGAGATATCTACTTTCCATGTGAAAGTTTCTGGTGAAACTCAAGTAGTGCTCTGGTCATTTGGTTATCTTAAATTTTTTTCGCTGTTTTCCTTTTGTAATCTCTTTGTATTGCAAAGTGTCCTTAACAACTCTGCATTTAACACCAATGTAGATATTTTCATGGTTCTGAACATGCTTTCGATGGTGGTCCCTGTATATTTTTGACCTATCAATGATAATGTCCTCAAAGTTATGGCTTAGATATAGAAAGCCTCAATCTTGTAGGTTTGGGAGATACATCACCCTTAATAAGTTCCAAGGCATATCTAGGGACTATAAGTTCCCTTAGTCTCCCTGGCTCAAAACTGACATCGGTTTCTTCTTCATTGGTGTAAAAATATCTGTAGAAACAACATGTGTAGAATCTTGTTGATATCTTTCAATCTGCCTGTATAATCTCTCTACTACAGCTTTACTTTTTTTTTTTTTTTTTTTTTTTTTTTTTTTGCAGCATCTTTGTCAATAGTTCCAAATTGGAAACTGCCTTTTGGTCCTGTTTTTCTCTCTGAGCTTTTAAATATCCCTTTCTTCAATGGGAGCCTGAAATTTCAAAATGTGTATATATGTTTAAAAATAGATCTAGCATATATGATAAATATGAAGAAAATATCAATATTATTTACCAGAGAAGGGGAGATTATCAAAAGTAAATTTATATTTTTCAATTTTTTGAAAGTCAGGACATAATCTAGTCCAAATTAAAGAAAGATAAGCATAGAATTAACATTAATTTCTTGTGAGGAGGACAAGTGCAAACATTACTATAGTTTAATAAAAATTCAAAAGTAAATTTGAAATAAAAATAGAATATTACTTGCCTAAAAATGGAAATAGCTTCTTCCATGGAAATAAACACAGCATTTAAATAAATGCCAGTCACTTTGAAAATACAAAATTATGTAGATTAAACAAAATGTTTACTTTCTGTTTCAAATAATTAAGTCTATTGTATAAAAATTTAGTGACAAATGAACAGTGTGTTTCAGGGCAAATGTTTTATAATGGTGAGAACTGAAATATTAAAATGAAGTTTGTGTTTGTTTTTTTTTTTGTTTTTTTTTCAGGTTTTGTGTGTGTTTTTGAGTATTAGTTTAATCAAAGTTTATTTCAAAAGAAGCAATTCTTAAATGTTTCTTGGGTTTTCTAGACAATGTTTTGCAACTTTATCAAAAGCTTACCTTATTTTGCAGGCCTTCGTTTCTCAAATTCTCTTTAATACCTTTTCTTTTCTGGACTTTATTCTCCCTTTACTAAAAGACATGCTATCATGTTTGTGTAATACCTACATATATATCCACTCACTTGCACTCAATTCTTTCAGTAATTTTTTTTTTTTTAAATGAACTTATTCTGGAAACACTGTTATATAATTTAAATTCAGTTTGAAATCCATCCAGGCACATGAAAATGATGAATTACTATAAAAATATTCTGATAACAATTAAAAATCAAAATGCTTATCTGATGAATACAGTTATTTTTCCAATGTCTGATTATGATATTGATCATGTAGAGGACCCAGGTAGCATGCAGTGCTGGCCTACAAAAAGGTGGCCTTGTGCCAGACACTACTCACGACTACCGAATCCACTAACAAAGTAAAAAAAATAAATGTGTGATCTTTAGTGAGGAAAAAAAAATAGTAAAATATAGATAGCCAGGAGTAACGACAAAACAAGTCTGGTGGAAAGCAAATATAAAACTTTATTTGAATAACAAATAATCTTGTCTCAACAGTGGAGACTATCAGAAAAGGTAAGGACTGTTCTTAGCCAGTAGGCAGATTGTATTATGTAGTGACTAGTAGAATGTTAAAGTTCCGCGCCAAAACGAAAATCAAAATGTTTCTTCAGAAGGAAGGTTCTGGAATATTGTCTTCTTGTACAAAAGGTGCAAGCATACACAACAAGGAAAAATACTCACTGCGAGGTTTAATAATGTGTGTGTAATGTTATCTTTTTTTAGAACTGGTTCGTAAAGGTTAGAGTTTAAAAGAGGTGTATGAAAAGTTCAATCTTCAGTGAAGAAAAAAAAAACTCTACATTCCCTGGTAGTGAACGGAGGAAAGTTCGAACAAGTTGTTCGCATCAAGATGAGGGGTTAGTCTTGGAAAAGTGTGCTGCTCACATTGTCGTAGTCTCTGCATTCTCTGGTAGAAAATGGAGGAAGGTTCAAACATGTTGTTCACTTCAAGATGAGGAATTAGTCTTGGAAAAGTGTGATGACAACAGTGTCATAAACTCGACGTTTTCTAGTAGAAAAACGGAGGTAAGTTCAAACAAGTTGTTTGAAGAAAAGTTGTAATCACACGACGTTGAAGTTTTTGGTTTTGGCCCGCATATGGGTTAGGGGCACGGAATAAATGAGTCAACCTTCTGGTAACAGGCCGCGACTGACTTGAAAAACGAAGTTTGTCAGTGACGTCAGAGAAATGCGCGGGAAAACTTTAAATTCCGTTCTAGACGGTATCAGGAGCAGCCAGCAACCTTGTCAGCAGCAAACAGGCTGGTTTACTGCTATGTCTAGCCGAAAGTCAAAGGAAGGGGTGCAATACACGCACACGCAAAAATGGGTGGAATCCATGCATGATTCCACAATCACAGTGAGTATGAAAGACTTGTCTAAGGCACATGAATCCCTCATCCCCCTACTTAGCCCAATTGGCTTTGCATTCAGGTAAACTTGAGTTAAATGTTTTCAGTCTTAATGAATTTTTAAAAATTAACTTTTGTAATGATTCTTCTATTATGTATATGTATTTTTCTTTTCCTCTTCTCTCTCTCAGTAATGTACAGTGGAGAGGTCCTTTGGGACAAGAATGAAAACTATGAGGTGGATGCGATTTTAGACCATACAATAGATGCTGTAAGTAAATTTTTCATTCATTTAAAAAAATTCAAAATTGTTTCCTATACAAACTCCTCAAATTGTTTTTATTTTCTGGCCTCAATTAAGAGAGAGGTAGCAAGGAAGTAAGATTTTTTTTTTTTTTTTTCACTTAAAGTAAGTATTACTTGTCTGTTCTTCACTTACCACGGCCGTTTTTATAATGATACACTGGCGGAAAATAAAATTGCAATACCATGAATATGTTCCAGTTTACTCAGGATTAAATATACAGGTATTCTAGTTGGTCTTTGGTAAATGATCATTAATATAATTTATATCCACCTTGAATCTGTATTCTAATATGCATACAATTGTACTATCCTACAATTACTTCATGTCCATTGTATCTACTGATGCAATGCAGCAACACTTGAACTAGTTCAATCATAGATGTTCATTGAATAGTACTGGCATTTTGATGGCATGTATAATCCTTCTGAAACCTCTCATAGCTTTTTTGTTGTAGGAATGACATCAGAACAATATTCCAGATGTATCAGGTCATCCCATAAGTTCTGTCCAAATTTTAACTTTGTTAAAATGAATGAAATTTAAAGAGTATTTTATAATGTCTAATGGAGCTGAACATTATTTTTATGTTTAGATGCATTTAGACTGATCAAATTTTATTACAGAGAACAATGAAATTAAATTTTGTTTGATTAAAGCCCTGCTAACATGGAAGTACCCAAGAATCATTTGAGGCACATAATGCTTTATGAGTTCAAGAAAGGAAACTCAGCAGCCGAAGCGGCTAGAAACATTCACTCAGTTTATGGAGAGGAATGTGTGAATGAAAGCACTTGCAGAAGATGGCTTGCAAAATTCAGAGGTGGTGATTTCACTCTTGAAGATGAAGATCGAACCAGACATCCAGTTGAGCTTGATGAAAAGCTTCTTGAAGCAGCCCTTGAAGAAAATCCTGCTTTATCAGTTGAGCAATTGGCAGTGGTTCTCAGTTCAAACTGTACAACTGTTCATCGTCATCTTCAACAACTTGGAAAAGTTCCTAAACTTGGAAAATGGGTGCCTCATGAATTGTCTGAAAACAACCTCAAATCCTGAGTTGACATCTGCTCTTCTCTCCATTCTTGCCAACTTGTTTCACCATTTTTGCATAGACTTGTGACTGGCGACGAAAAATGGATCTTTTAACGAAAGCGTCGTAGACAGTGGCTTGGTAAAGGGGAAGGACCCCAGCCACAGCCGAGAACATCATGGGCAAAAGGTTCTTCTTTCAATCAGGTGGGATTGCCAAGGAATAATTCACTTTGAATTCTTACCACCTAATGCAACAATTAATGCTCAAATATACTGTCAGCAATTAGAGCATTTGAACCAAGCTTTGAGAAAAAAAAGACCTGCTCTAGTGAATCAAAAAGAGGTGATGTTTCATCAGGACAATGCGCGACCCCACACAGCAAGAATCACGTCACAAAAGATTGAAGAACTTGGTTGGGAGAAAATGCCTCATCCACCTTATTCTCCCGATCTTGCTCCTTCAGACTACCATTTGTTTCGTAGCTTACAGAATCATTTGGAAGAAACAGCTTTTGTAACACAGGAAGAGGTTAAAACTGACATTTGTGAGTTCTTTGAATCAAAGCCGAAAGAATTTTACAGTAATGAAATTAGTAAGCTTGTTAATAGATGGAAGGAAGTCATAGATAATCAGGGAAAATACATTGTTGATTGAATCTGTAATTAAATGTAACATTTGGTCACTTGTTTTCTTTATTCAAAATTCAGACAGAATTTATGAGATGATCTGATACATGACACTAATGTTCTCTCCACTGATACAAAAGAAAAGTTGGTGTAGTAATTTATTGTATCCTACAGCATGATATTGTAGGTGAATACCCTTCATATTTACACTTTTTGCACATACCAAGTGGCCATTGCTTGTATACACAGGCAGAACATGACAGAAGATGGTGTTGTACAGCACAGTGGCCAACTCTGGATTCTTAATTCTTGCCAGATGCCTATGGACATGATCATTGTCTACAGTAACAGATTACACTAACATTCAGTGCAGGAGGTACCAAATGTATATCCAGCAGGTTAATTAAGCATACATTAGTTTCTGTGGGATATGGGAGCAAGAGGTTCACCAGGGTTCCCTCCCCTCATTTATTTTTTTTTCTTCTTTTAATGATTACCCTATACAAAGCCCAAGAGCCACTCAAGGTTGCTGAAGAAGATTGAACAGGTTAAGATTGTAGTGATTAGGAAAGCAACCTCTTGGTAGTTGGTTCCATAAAGTAGCAATTCTTGGGAAGTAATTTGAGTGGAACTTGTTTAATAACCCATGGTTCAATCCTCCAGGCATGTGGTAGTTTCTGCCTCAAGGAGATATGGGCACAGTTTATGAAGCTGATAGGTTGAGTCCATTAAGAGCTGGGGGAGATAAACTTACTGCTAGTAAGAGCCTACCAAGTTTTTCTCACTAACCAATTTAGCTGTTCAGCTGTTCTTTCATTTCTGTTCAGTGGGGATGTCCCTTTTTTTTTTTTTTTTTTTTTTTTTTCCTATTTGCAGTAATTGAAATTTCCTTCATTTCTGCTGCATACTCATTTTGGTTTACTTGAATGGCATTGATTTTATTTTGCAAAACATTCAAACCACATTCCAACTTTATACATCTGATCAATGACACTATTGTTAAAATCATTAGTTCCAGCAAATAATAAATTCTCCACGGGCATCACAATATTTCTTATAATTTCTCATTGTTCTCAAACTGCTAAGATCATCTTTTCCATTGTAGTGCCAATTTTGAGAAGTATCAAGGCCATATTCTGCTTTGTTTAATTTCCATATTACACCATCTTTTATTTCTATAGGTGGCCCCTGTCCTATATCTTTGTAGACATCAAAAAACACTCCAATGAGCTCCTGCTCCTTGATGACTAAAGGCTTCCAGTGACAGCCAATTGGTACAAAAGTTGTCTTTGCTTCACCCTGATCACTCTCTCACACACACATGTAGGCCCAGCTTTTCTATTGTTATCAATTTCTTTATCATTTTTCACTATTTCATATACCAATTTATTCAAATGTACTCCCAACATTTCTTTATCTACTTCATTCATTCTTCCTGTAGATTTTCCTCCTATTTATCATTTTAGCAGGAGTCCACTCCTCACTTTCTGGTAAGCAGTATTTGATTTCATCAACTTTAGGAATTTTCTGTGATCTCCTGATGTTTTCACATTAATTTTGTATTTGGGACATTTGTGGTTTTCAAACTTGCTTTTCCTGTCTCTGATTATCCTTTTGCCACATAGCTTTGGTATATATTCTTCCAAACTTATTAGCTCCATTGTCCTGATCTTCTACAGTTCTTTTGGTTGATATCTTTATCTTCACCATCAACTTCTTTCTTGTCAGTCCTTAATTCTGTCCCATTTGCCTTAATCACCCTGCATATTGCAAGTTGGACTGACTTTCCATGCCTGATGAAAACAACTTTCCCATCCTGGCCAATAACTTTACCTGGACCATGCCATCTGTTGTTGTCATCTCTCTTGTAAAATACACAATTTCCTGCCATCAATGTTTTGATTCTGTCTGATGATTCTGCTTTTGTGTAAGCTTTTCTTGCTGCATGTAATGCATTGAGATGTTTAATAACTGTATAACTTATTTCTGCCTTTTCTAAGGCAGAAATAAGTGATACAGCTGTAGGATACAATAAATTACTACACCAACCAGGCTGATTCTCTATAATTGATGGTAAATTAAGGGGAGGTCCTGTTGGACTATATCCAAGTTGGTTTTGCATACATTTTTTTTTGTATTGACTGTCCAGGCAAGAGAAACATTTATTTCCATTTTGGGATTTTCCTCCTCCATTTTCTATACACACATGACATATTGGTTTCTCTCACATATGCCACTTGACCATGGTGAGTATGCAGTCGTAACACAAATTTCTATATTAAATTGTTCAGCCAGCTAACTATTCGGTATTGACAAATTTCCCACCATTGTCAACTAGAAATTTCTTTGGATGTCCAAAACCAGCAGCTATCCACTCAATTGCAAGATTATTTATAATCTCTTTAGGGGTTTTTTCTTCCATTCACTTTACTTTTACTGAATCTAGTGAAGAGATCAATAAAATGTAAAAAGTAAACATCTTTATATTGCTTTAGATCAATTGCCACTTCATTGTTAAATTGCCTAGCCAATGGAAGAGATACCATTGGTTGTGCATGAGTCTTCTTGAATCTCTTACAAACTTCACACTTATTGCTAATATCTTCAGTTGAGTCATTCTGTGTCAAATTAACAAGGGAATAATCATCACCAACAGATTTTCAAATTTGTTACACTTATAGAGCTTCATGTTAGAAACAGAATGGTACCAATATGACCTTGCCAAAAAGGTGAATTTTGGAAAATAGTCACAAAGTTTAAATATCAATATCTCAGTTGTTTTTTAGTTTTTTTTCCACACGCAAAGCTAAATTATATACCATTTTAAAGTACTTGGATAGATCTAAAAGATGATCTATTTATTTTTTTGTTTAAGGGTCAAATAAGAATTTGACCTTGACTTTAAGCTTCTCAAGAAACGCATCTTTTTGTCTACTTTATTGCAAGATATGTACAAAATTTTGTGGTGGACTTTTGACCAAGATGGGCCAAATTTAAAACGGCAGAATTTTGGTATTTGTATATACTAACATTTTCATATCTCCTAATATGGTCAAGTTGTATATCTTTAGAAAGCTTTTTGAATGCTGATTAATATTCACATAAGAACTATGATCATAAAAAAGGAATGAGGGTGGTTTACTTCGGTGTAAGCAACATGACGGGTTTTAGCTGTGAGAGTTAGAGTTGATGGAACTAAGTTTTTTGTTTGAGTAAACTAACCACTCTTTGTGGTGAATATTAAAATACACACACATTATGAATGTTCAGAGGGTATCATCAATCTTCTCAGTTATTTTGCTGTTATGTTATCTTGTGGATGATAGTGAAGATGAAAGTGGTACAGTGAACAAGGGTCAAACAGAAGAAAATTAACAGGAAATCAGGGTCCCACTTCAGGATTTTGTCACATAGGAACCTGCTCTTAATACAAGTGCTGAGTCTATGGTTGTAGCAATTTTCAAGGGTAATGTTCCCCTATTAGGGGGTGATTAGTCTGGGATTGTGAGTTCCTGAATTGGAATAGCCAGTTTCAGACAGGAAAAAGAGGTATGGTTTGACTTCCAGAAGATGGAGTTCCACCTCTGGAAAGTTGGAACATAGATCCCTCCTATCGGTATAGGAGATGGTGAATTTTGGGTCTGCTTTTGATTTTGTTATAATTAGATATTGGTACAGGTGAAGACGTGTCAGTGAAACGGTCACACCCACTGTAGTATATGCACCAGCCCGGATTGTATTTTCCAGAAGTACAGTTTCAATTGTATCCTTCATCATGAAATGGTATGGCCCCACTGGAGACTATTGCACTATCCAGATCCCATTCACAAAATGACAGTACAATATCCCTGATATTACACACTTGCAGATAAGATAGCCTCCTCAGAAGTTACTCTAATGTTTAGAACACCAACTCTGAAAATACTGAAAATGAAAGAAGCTGCAATTTATCAAGCTAGAGGTGAGGTGTCCTACATGGTACTAGGCATCTATCCCCTAACTTTTGTGTATGTCTGTATAAGATATATATATGATGAAACACTTTAAAATTTTAATCAGAATATTTACCTCCAGTATACATGTTCTGTACCAGGGTCAAAACGAACAGGTTTTTGCAATTTTATTTACACTTAGTGTATTTCAATTTCTTCACTTTAAATTCTTTTCCTAAACTGAGAGAATTTTACTGAACAATATATTTTGAGTTCAATATGTTATGAATTTGATGTATTTTAAAACTGAAATGGCTGTTGCATTTGGGATTATGTATTAATAATTAAAAAACTAGTTTTCTTTTTTTTTTTGTTTTTTTTTTTTTAAATACCTGCAAGAACCTAGCCTTGCAAATAAAAATTATTGCAGAAACAGTTGAATTGTATTAAATTTGAAGATGCCTTAATCATACTTTAAAAAAAAATCCTTTTGGCCAATTAAATTTACTTTGGAAGTTTGAAACAAATACAAGCTATTGTTTGATTGATTCTATATAGAATATGAATCACTTTGAGGATTCCTTTAAGAAAATGTTGCAATGCAATGTTTTATACTGTTTTCTGTTTTGATATTGTTTTATGCATGTTTTTAGTAATTAGTGCTGCTGGGTTATCTATTAATTTTCCAAAGTTTACACATGCAACTTTATTAAATTCTAGAAAGCTTTTGCAATTCTGATTTTAGCTCCAAATCCTACTTTTATATTATGTGTCGTTTCAGAATGTTACTTATTACTACATAAAGTGGAAAGGTTGGAGCAATGAATTTAACACTTGGGAACCGGAAGACAATCTTGAGTGTCATGAATTGATCACAGCGTATCACAGAAAGCGAAGTCAGAAGTCGTCCAAGCGATTGACCATGGACAGTGAGGAAGAGGTGACGAGCAAACGCAAGAGGGTAGAGGAGCTTTTTGACAAGCTGTTCAAATCGCCTGTCCATGAAAAGATCACGCCAATGCAGATCATGTCCCTGTCAACAGTCAAGCATGGCGGCACAAACAAGATCATCAAGGGTCTAATGACATGCAAAGACCGTAAACCACGACGCATCCGTCCCAACAATTACAACAACACAAAGAGTAAATGTTACAAACAGACAAAGCACCTTGTGCAGGTAGCTCTCAAAGAGTGGCAGGATAAGCTGAATGCTGTCTGTGCTGATCCTGCTCCCATATGTGTGGAGAACACTGTTGACCTGGAAGGTCCTCCTGAAAACTTTGTATATATCAATGACTATAAAGCTATGGATGGGATTGAGATTCCTCAGGACCCCCTTGTGGGTTGTGAATGCACTGACTGTTATAGTGAGCGCAAATCATGTTGTCCTGCAAACTGTGGCACAGAATTTGCTTTTTACCGTGGCAAGCGCTTGAGAGTATCTCGTGGGGTCCCCATTTATGAATGTAACAAACGATGCAAATGTGGGCCAGAATGCCCAAACCGTGTTGTACAACAAGGGCGCAAGTTTAAGGTTTCTGTCTTTCGAACATCTAATGGCCGTGGATGGGGAGTAAAGACTCTTCAAAATATTAAACGAGGATCTTTTGTCATGGAGTATGTGGGAGAGGTGAGTAAATACCTTTTTTTTTTTTTGTTCTTACCATGAAAATGCCTTGTTTGCTATAAAATGATGCTGATTTTGAAATTTTTTTTTTCTCTTCTCGCCTCCTCCCTTTTCTCATCAATAAAATTGTTATATAGTTTCTGTTTTTAACTTTGATTTCCTGAAAATTACAGTTGTCTCCACTCTGCTGTCAATATCATAATGTAACACAAAAGCATTTACATTTTAAATGTAAATTTTTAATGCCAATATTATACTTTTTGGCGAGTCATACCTGCAAAATTGAGCATTTCTAAGTATTTTTTTTCTCTTTAGATAAGTCCTTATCATGTGCAATTAGACATCACTAACTACTAAGTATCTTTTATCAACAAGTGTTTGGGCCACTTGTGATGCTTATATTGCTGGAATTTTGTCATCTGATCATTTTTGTCCATGCCATCCATATATGCTTTGACTGCTTTGGGGCAATTAACTGGCTTCATATCTCAGAACTTACTCCACTGAAGCAGTAATGTACATAGTACTAACAATTTCTGTCATTCATCATTGCAGTACAACACCTTCTAATGTCATAGTTTCCATTAGTATACAATAAAGTTTTCTGTTTAGAAAACTTAAAATTAGAAAGTCAAATAATCAAACTACCCATGATTCCCTGAAAGGGTATTTGCATCATCTGTTATGCATATGTAAATGTTACCCTTATCACAAATGAGAGAGCTTGTTATACCTACCTTTATTGGTGTGTTCTTGATATATTATTTGAAGGAAAGCTTATTTTTGGTCAGGGTTCATCTAATGTAATAATGCTTGAACACGTTTTGTATATTTTTATCTATCTGGTTGGTAAAACCATTTTCATTTACATATTGACTATCAATAGAACAAAAACCTGGTATGTAGATGATGATAAACTTATCTTTTAATTTTCAGCAGTGTTCTAGCAATAATATTTCCATGTTTCCCAAACCTAAAAAGGTCTTCATTTGCTTAACTGTAACTAGTTTCTAGGACCTAAATGGCTTCATTATTCATTTCTACATTTTGGATTTTCAATTTGGCTAAATCCTGTAGTACTTTTGGCTCAATCTGGGTGTGGAGCAGAGGGTGTATTTGCTTCTTAATTGTGTGTGTGGGAGGGGACATCATAGTGTTGATAAACAAAATGCACATAACAGGCTGACACACTTTCACGCAGCAATCAATTTACTGACTGCCCAAGTTCAAAGGGTTAAGAAGTATAATTACTAGTCAAAAATAACACTAACAATTTTTTTTCTTTCTTTGGTCAGTGAGTTATTTCCTAATTGCTTCTTTTTAGAAAGTAAAAGAAATTAGTATTATTCCCTTCAAACTTTGCTTTTGTAACTTTGACAGAGGAAGAAAATATAGCAATGAAATTTACAATCCCATGAATTTGGAGGAAACCAACTGACCACTCAAGAAATTGCTTCCTCTGCATGATGGGCTCTACCAAATGTTGAGCTGGCAAGAATGTTTCTGCTAGCCTATATTCAGACTTTCTGTCCTCCCTCACCCCAGTGCCATGTTGCCCTGAGCTTCCTGTACTCACTTCTCCAAAAAGAGCGCTGCTGTCTTCAGAAGAGAACAGCAATTCAGAAGAGGATGAAGTTATTGATCCAAATTACAGAGGCACAGCTGAGGAGAGAAACCCATAATAATAAACTGAACACTCTCTAATTGACATTCTCATTGGTTTTTGTTCTAACAATAATTAATCACCATCTAGTTTATTTGCACCTAAATCTGATTGTCATTTGTGTAAGAGTTAGTATTACGACTGTTTTTAGTTTGCTGTTGGTTTCTAATTTCTTTGTTTTAAATTTTAAAGCATTTAGGGGACGTGTGTGTGTGTGTCATTAATGACAAATTTTATTTTGTATTATATATATTATTGATTCAGTTATGGAAGTTTGTGCGATAATCTTAAGTAGCATTTAAGACCCCCTAGTGATTTACAAAGGAGGCCAAATACAAAGCAAGTGTGAGGATTGTGAGATGAAATCATTGTTAGATTGACTGACCTTTTAGATCTTGCTCTCGCTTCTTGAAGATGATTCAGACAAGCAGATTAAAAATTACAGTCCACTAAAACATGTTGATCTCCATTCTTCCCGCTCCAAAGCTAAGCACTCAAGGGTGTTATGTGGTATATTGACTGCTGACAAGTTGCTTTTCAGCTTGTCTTTGTATCTTGCCATGGGCGTCCTACATTCCTGTAGCCATGATCTAACTGGCTGTACATTAGGATCTTGGGTATCCTGTCATCAGACATTCTCAAGACATGACTAGTCCACCGTAACTGTGACTGTATGATAAGTCTCAATTCCTCCAATATTACACCTGTTAAACAGCTCTACGTTAGATGTCCTATTTTGAACTCCACAGATTGCACACAGACAGCTTTTATGGAAAACATCTAGCTGGCGTATATATGGTACCTGTATGGAGTCCACGACTGAGCCATACAAAAGGATGGCAAGTACAACAGCACTGTAAACCCGAATTTTCGTATCCAGTTGAAAACCCCGTTCATTCCACAAGCAATGGCAAAGTTTGCCGAAAGCATTGGTAGCCTTAGCAATCCGATGAATGATTTCATCATCTAAAGTTCCACTGTAATTGACTTTGCTACCAAGATAAGTGAAAGACTACATAGTTCAGGGGTTTGTCTTCTACTTTCAATGGTCTCTCTGGAAATTTGTAGACTGGTGGTTTTTATTTCTCACCACACAATTGCTTCGGAGTAGGACAAGGTTGGTGCACAACTTCAGTTTTCTTTATGCTAAGTGTAAGATCAAACGCTTTACATGCAGCAGAGAAATGACTTATTAAATGTTGGGCCTCCTCAAAGGATGTCGCTACAAGAGCTGCATCATCAGCAAACAACAAATCACGAATAATATGCATACAAAGTTGGGTCTTGGCTTTGAAGCACTGATGATTGAAAAGACCACCAGTTGTTCGAAACTGAAACTTGACGCCACTCTCTGTGTCTGCAAATGCATATTTCAGCATCACCGAGAAGAAAAGGGCAAAAAGGACAGGGGCCACGACACAACCTTGCTTGGTGTCATTTGTGACATTAAAGGATTCCGACATCATACCATCAGACACAATATTAGCTTTCATTCCTTCATGAAAGGAGATAATGACTGTTAGCATATTTTCAGGGATGCCGAGTTTCCTAAAGACTTGCCAAAGAGCCTCTCGGTTCAGTGTCAAAGGCCTTCGTCAAGTCCACAAACACCATGTATAACTCCTGGTTTTTCTCGCGAACCTTCTCTGCAACTTCACGAAGAGAAAATATCATGTCAATAGTGCCCCGACCCAACCGAAAACCACACTGCGATTCAGGATAGATGTTGTCAACAAGGTGTATAATGATTCTGTTTAGAATCAGTCTCGCTAGGATTTTGCCTGCAATTGAAAGTAGTGATATCCCCCGATGACTATCACAGACACACCTGGAACCCTTGTTTTTGTAGAGGTGTTTTATAGAGGCGTCTTTATAATCCTGTGGGACACAGCCTGCCTTCCATATCACCACAAAAAGGAGATGTAACTTTTTTTTACCAACTTTTGGCCACCATGCTTATACACTTCGGGTGGAATAGGATCCTTAGGAGTAGGTGATTTTTCCAGATGAGATTTGCTTGATGGAGTCAATTACCTCTTGATAAGTAGGTTCAAAAAACAACTCCAGAATTTCAGGATTTTGCTCAATTGATGTGATGGCTTCCTCATCAGTAACCGAAGTGGTCTTTAACACAGTTTCGAAATGCTCTTTCCAGCGATTTAAAATTTCTGACTTATCTCTCTCTCATATATATATATATATATATATATATATATTTGCTTTGGGGATAGTATTTTTTTTCTTCAGTTTGTCTTTTGAATAGTTTTTTGCAACTGTAGAAACTCAAATCTAGGCCCATGACTTAATCTGTTAAAGATCTAGGCACTTTTTATTGTAGCTGCTAAAAATGTTCTTGTCTGTTTGTTGGATTCTGCTTGCTGCTTTGAATTTATCACAAAATATTAGTTCATTTTTATATTAAAAGAGGTGTAGTAGCTAAAGATTTAAATATATATATATATATATATATATAGCCCACCTTAAAAACCTAAACTTCTGTTATACAACTTGAATTCTTGTTGAATTTATCATTGAAATCTACTAAGAAAAGGTTTCCTTAATAAGAATCACCAAAATCTGAAACAAAAATACCTGAATAGTTTGAGATTTTTGAGGTACACAATTTTTAAGACGAGCATTTACTCAAAATATTAACACTTAATTTGTGATACAGGGTGTTTTGGGTGGATGGTGGGCGTTGATAAACGCAGCTACTCATCTGGTTGTTTAATTAATTACTGTGTGGAAACTATGAGAAACGCTATATACTCTCCCTTTTTAGCTTTTCTTTCTCATCCTCTACACATGCGCACTGTATAATTGCTGATACCCCCTGATGAGTGGATGGGCAAGTCCGTCTAGGAAACTCTGGAGTTGGGATGTTGAAGGTAATGTTTCATGATGAAATTTACCTATTTTAAACATTGCTTGTCTCTTGTTGTTTTTGTTTTTTCATACGTATCCCAACATTTATGGTGTATTTAGAATAAATGTTGATTGGCTGTGGAATTTTTCCTGTATTTCTTTTCTTTGCTTCAGCTATTTGGTTTTGTGCATGTGAACATTGCATCTTAAGACTTAACTAATGGAATCAGAACAATTTTGGCAGCAGCAACATTTTTATTATATCTATTTGTATTTCAGGTGATCACAAATGAAGAAGCTGAGAGAAGGGGTAAACGCTATGATGCTGAAGGTAGAACTTACCTGTTTGATTTAGATTACAATGATGGTGACTGTCCATTTACTGTTGATGCTGGTTATTATGGAAATGTCTCGCATTTTGTTAACCATTCTGTGAGTACACTTATTCTTCATGGATTTGATATATATGCAATAAAAAGCTGGACATAACAATCAATGAACAGCTTCATTTGGTTTCAGTAATAGGCACTGGTCTGTTTGTAAGCATGATTATATTGATATAAAATTTATATTTATGTATATCCACATTTGAATATTGATTCCATAGAGTATATTTGTTATGTCTTCTGTGTTAAAGACAGAATCAAATGTTTTATGAAAGTGAACAGTTGAAATATTGCGGATTAAACTTAAATATTTTGAAAGTGTTTTTATTTTTTTAAATTCTTTCAAATCTGTATCCTTTTGGAAATGCTAAATTTCCCTATTTGTGTCTTGTTTGTCAAGAGCCCCTATCCCTGAATGTCAGTAAAAGAAACATTCTTCAAACTCTGCGGGATCTTCTTGAGCATTTTTTTTTTTTTTTTTTTTTTTTTAATATATTGGGTTGGACAAAATGCATGTGGTTATATGATGAGTGGTCAAACTTGCAAACTTTCTATCAATGTATTGGGTTGGCCATAATCAGCTATATCTATTTCGAACCAACAAAAATCTTTTGTAAAGTGTTTTCATTCTTGACTTCAGCGGGTTCCAAAAATAATTGTTTTAACTCTGTGCCTCAAAATATTATCCTAAATGTATGTTGTTGATATTGTTCATAATAAAGAAAGTAAAAAAAAAAAAAAAAAAAATGAAATGAAATTAACGTGGCTAGTCCGACTGCATAGATTGAAGCAGAAGACATACATAATAGGCAATGTATTTCTTGCTTTAATTTTATAAATAATCTTTTAAAAATCTCTAATGACTTGTATGCCCTGTTTTTCAAAGAACACATTTTTATTTCAACTTATTGTTTTCAAATGTCCATTTTAAATAATTTATTCCATACATTACATTATAAGGTTTTTCAGTGGAATGTATCTTTTGAGAAAGGGCAAATTAAATTTAGCCCCACTTAAATTCTGAAAACCAAAGTAAATGGCAGCCTTAATTTGTCAACTGGAGGGTTGGGGTGAGGAATGTGACTCGGGTAGGGTGTTGAGGAAATATGTCCTCAGTCAGCAGTGTTGATCAAAAACTTACAATAAATTAAACTAAAAATTCAGAGAGATACAAACACACACTCTATCATCACTGACTTGATAACCAGGCTATAAAACAAAAACTGTTCTCGCTCTTTTTTTTTTTTTTTTTTTTTTTTTTTTTTTTTTCATGTCTGGAAAAAAAACATAAAATGTTTATTTTTATAGAATTATTACAATTAATATTAAAATACCAAAATGTGTTTGCTTGCTTTTTTTTTTTTAATGCACAGAGATTTTAAAAAATTATATAGTTTAGTTAGGGTAAAGGAATTTAATCTTACTCTTAAGTATTATTTTAATTTCTTTATAATATATTTTCCATAAAGCAATGTAAAGGTGAAAGCAAAGTACAAAAAAAAAAAAAAATTAAAAATTAGAGCGCTGAAAGTTTTCCTTAAAAATAACGAGGTAAATAATTTGTTCACTTAAATGTAAATTATTTCACTTTTCTATTTCCATGGAACAAATTATCCTCACGGAATCCATCAATATGTCATTCATCACCTGTCAAGTGACGCGAAAGTTTATGACCTGCTTTGTTTTATTTTCAAATTACATCTTTTCATCGCAGAAACTAAGTTAAGCTTGGTTCAAAATATTTAAAATAAACATAATTTCTGATTTTCTTAAAATAAATTTTGAAAAAATGATAATTGATATTTAGAAGAATTTCAAAGTGAGATTTCCAGTTTTTTTATAAAATAGAAAAAAATGGTCAATTTTGCTGACTCAAAAAAAAAAAAAAATTTTTTTTAGCGGAAATTTTGGACGTGCTAGGAACGATTTTAAAAAAAAAAAAAAAAAAAAAATACCCCAAAAATATTTTGTTCTTTCCTCTTAATAACATAAACATTAAGACGATAAAATTTTGTTTTCGTCAAGTTTGGCGTCTTTTTTGTCATGGTATGCTCTTTTTGTTTTTTTTTTGTTTTTTTTTAGCGATCTCGTGGAGATACACACACACACACACGTGTGTGTGTGTGCCTAAACTAGGTACCTCCAAAAATTCGGTATACCTAAGGTTTAAATGTAAATTTAAAGTTAAATTAATCTGTTCTGAAACAAAAATCACT
This sequence comes from Acanthosepion pharaonis, assembly GCA_903632075.3. Classification (NCBI taxonomy): domain Eukaryota; kingdom Metazoa; phylum Mollusca; class Cephalopoda; order Sepiida; family Sepiidae; genus Acanthosepion; species Acanthosepion pharaonis. The sequence continues at coordinate 758,618 of CAHIKZ030000748.1, read as the reverse complement.
TGCTTATAGCATAAAATTTTCTTGGCAAACATTTCTTGACCTCGGGGTCTTGTTATTTTCATGGCTCCCTCAATAATTTGATGGCTGGATGTGTTGACAGGTTTAGTATGTTGCATCCAAAGTGACATAACTTTTTTTTTTTTTTTTTTTTTTTACTATAAAAATTTCTTACATTATTGAGTTACCTCTATCTCTTTCATTATTTAATAGCTAAGATAATGATAAATAAGTTATTACATTTTTAACTTAATAACTGAGATAATAAGTAATAAGATTTATTATATTAATAATTAAAATATCTCACTAAGTTATTAATTGTTTAAATTGATAAATGAGATAATTTTATTATCTCAATTTAATTTTTAATTTAATAACTGAGAGTGAGATACGACCTTTACATGTCAAGGGGCTTTGCCCAAGGAGGAGACAAGCTTTGAAACACATGACCTTTTAACCATAATGTCACTTATGAGATATCATACTAAAAAAAAATATAACAATTTGATGCACAAGAAAAATCTTTTTAATTATGGTAAAAAGTTTTGGCAGCATTATTTGTATTTAGCTTTTAATTTTCTCTTAGTAAATATAGTCTTCACTTAAAAACTTGATAACCAACCCCACACTCTGCATGAAAGAATTTTAAAACATTTTTTAAAATTAAAAGAAAAATGCAAACAATCCTTGTAAAAAAAAAAAAAAAAGTTCTTCGTTCATCGAAGAAAAAAAAAATTTTTTCTTTAGATAATGTCCTTAATTTATAAAAGCAGATAAAAGCCTATCTAATTTGATAATTAGATAGTTTATTGCAGTTTTTATTTTACGATTTGGAGCAGATTTTTAAAAAGTTGGCAGTAGTTGTGAAAAAAAAAATTGATTATTTAATTACTCCAAGGAGTCCTTCTTATAAGTAATATAAAACAATTTGTGAACTCTTTGAAATTCTAGAAAATTTCTTAAATAATTTATGGGGGATAACATATACAAAAAAAAAAAATATTTTTACCAAGATTTTCTAAAAATAAAAATTTCAAAAATAAATTTATTCATTTTTGAATAAGTCCTGAAAGTTTCATTTAAATTAGGCAATTATTTGATTTTTGCAAGAATTTCCAAAT